>CM065670.1:433508-468508 GCA_033220385.1 Triplophysa yarkandensis | reverse complement strand
AATGCAAACATATAATTCATTAAATTCCGACAATAATGAAATAGATTATTGTTGGTTGATAGACTTATAGAATAATTACTACACAGACTTCTATTAAACATGGCCATGGAGCTTTTACTAGGTGAATTTGATTTATAATAGCCATTTATGTTTAAATGTATAGGCAAATAAATAATATGAATTTTTGTAATGAAAAATTGATTTTGCTTGTTTTAACTAATCTATTCTGATCTCTAAACAGAATGACATAAAGACCGGAGTGAAGGGAAGGATTGGTCGAGATGAGTTTGACAACATGGTTCTTAGTTGGCGGCGGGGGAATAAAGCACCGCCTTCCCCGAGAAATGATCTTCGTGGGACGGGATGACTGTGAGCTCATGCTGCAGGTGCTCTTTATAAATTTAGTTTCTTTATAATAGTTCAAATCGTTGATGCATTCGCTAATATAAAAACAAAAGCAATTTAGATAACTGGTTAAACCTAATGGTATGCTGACATCAAGGAACACATCCTAAAAGCTCAATCCATTTTACTACATTCAAAAATACCTTATTTTCAACATTTGGTTCGTTAACCTGATATAGACAATTAAGACAATTGTCTGATTATAAGACAATTGTCTTACACAGAGTTAACTAACAATACATCATTATTCACCTGTGTGTCGATCAGCATCATTTTTCACCTCTTAAAAACATAGAAAAACATTCAGAACCCTCCTACATTATGGGATAAAAGACAAGTAAATAATCATAAACCGGTTTAAAAAAAACCATTTCTTTTTTTGCTGATCAAATATAAGAATGCAGTAAGTTTGACCTCTACAATCTGACTAAAAGCCACCATTCACTGACCATTTGCTGAAAAAGCACATTTTATATCCCATTTTTGGAAAATGCCTTGTAGGTTTGTTTTCGTCCATCGTCCAGCTCCATCGGCCTTCACATAAAACCCATATTCCATGCACTAGATTATTAATGCTCATAATAAAACGCTGTACTTCTCTTCATATCGACAGTCTCGCAGTGTAGACAAACAGCATGCCGTCATCAATTACGAAGTATCTACAGATGAACATAAAGTTAAAGACCTGGGCAGTCTGAACGGGGTAAGAAATGTTTACAAGACGCATTGTTTTAACCATATACACTTAATATGAAGTGTCCACTGACATGACAAACAACAAGGTAAAAACTGACATCCATTTTCTGCTGTAGACATTTGTGAATGATGTTCGAATACTGGAACAGCAGTATGTTACTCTGAAAATAGGTGACAAGCTAAGGTTTGGCTATGATATCCTTTCAGAGGCAAAGAAAGTGTTAATCTATTTCATTGCAATCAAAAAAACATGGAATACTATTTGTTCATGTATAAATTGTTAACTCCTTAACCCATCTTACATACCAACCTATTTACAGTGGTTCGTGGTGAGCTACATGTTCCAGAAGAGGCACTGAAGGTAACATACAATGTGTCAGAAAACAAAGAATATTGTTAGATCAATATATATATATATATATATATATATATAAAAATTTACCTTCACTGACAGCATGAGAAGTTTACCAGTCAGCTTCAGCTCACACAAAAGCTTGAGGAGGCACGGGAAACCAACAAGAGTCCCGAGACTAAAGGAGCAGAGGGTGGAAAAGACATCAAACCTTCTGAACCACCCCAGAAGACAGAGGAGAAAGTGCCTGGTGAGTATAAGATAAGTTCAAGTTTGCAAAAAGTTATCAGGTAGACTAACGCTGTACTCATTGAACAGCAGACATAGCTGTTCTGCATCGAGGAACCCCTCTGTATGGACAGCCATCTTGGTGGGGTGATGGTGATGCAGACGACGAAAATTCTGTCAAGCAGGGACTGAGGGTTCCTGACCAAAAACAAGCCAAGTGTGAAGATGGTAAGATACTTGGTTATATAGAAAACCAAAGTGGTGATATGAAACACTAAGTTAGACTGGTATGTTTAAGAACCCGCAGGCTTTAAGGACAATCCGACAAAGCAGCAAGTTGGGCCGGGAACGCAGGAACCGAGCTACTTTGAGATCCCCAGTAAGGAGACTCCATCAGTGGGATGTGACACTGGAGAAAACATCCCTCCCGAGTCAGCGGCATCAGCTTCTGTAATCCCAGCGTCAGAGGCCGGAGGACATGGACACGCATCGTTCACTATCGAGTTTGACACGGCAGCTTCCGGAAAAGGTAAAGAAAAGGTCGTGAAGGGCACCCAGGATAATCGACAGCGACCCAAAAGAGGTGCCGGCGAGGAGCTGAGTGCCTTTCAGGATGCCATGGTGGCATCAGAGGTGAAGGTGGCGGACTGGTTGGCACAGAACGAGCTGCCGCTGTCCCGCTCTGAATTCGTAACAGAGGAAGATGGAGACAGTGCAAAAAGTGATGTGCCGGTTCAGCTGAAAAGCCTGAGAGGTAGCACAAAGTGTAAATGATATGGGCTGTTACGTGGATTTGTTTAATGTTGTGACATGATGTAAAGCCTTCTGAAAGCATTGGCTGTAGTCACGAATCTCTTTCTCTCAGGAAGCAAGCATGAAGATGGCACACAGAGTGACTCGGAGAACGCTTTGGGAGAACATCTCAGCACTCGAAGGGCGTTCCTGCAGGAGAGTTACAGAGGAAGGCAGGTCGTGCCGAGGACAGAAGGGCATTTCTGTGGGAGGGAAGATCTCTTCCAGCACAAACCATCATCTGCAGCTAAAACGGTCGCACCAGCAGGGAGTGAGGCTGGCAAAAAAGCAAACCTCTCTTCGCCGCAAAAAGCCAGAACGGACAGAGAGCAGAGCTCAGGGTCTCAGGAGACTACCAACAGGGGAAACACAGATGACCAAAGCGACAGAGGGACCTACACCATTGAGCTGGAAAATGGGAATGCGGAAGAAGAAGAAGCCAGACGCATGATTGACAAGGTACATATGCTGTAATACAGATTGACATGTTTGCTGGAATGGTTTAAGGTGGTTATAGTTGCTGACAGAAAGGCTCAAATGTGGTACATTTCAGGTGTTTGGGGTAGAGGATAATCAAGCCTTGACACAACTGCGTTTCCCAAAGCATCAGAAAGATAGAGGCACCATCTGTCCAAGATCAGGAGCCATGGAAACAGCACAAGCGGGTTATGTCGGTGCAGAGGTATAAGAGCGATATTTTTTTATTTCATCTCACAATTGACAAGCATGAAGCACAAAACAGTTATTTTAAGAAACAAGAAAAGTTCCATATCTATTTATTTAGTGAAAGTGACATGACATACAGCCAAGTATTGTAATCCATACTCAGAATTTGGTATTAGGGGTCTTAAATAGGGTTAGGAGTCAAACTCTCCAACCAATAGTCCGTAACTTCCCCAAAATGTATTTATGTCTACATTCTTTTTTGTTCTGCATAAACTACCGTTCAAACTTATTTGGACACTTGCTTGTGGATTTTTCCCACATGTTTGAATAATAAACTCCTCTCAAAATATATCATCAATAGAAATGTTTTCTTATTATTTCTCAAACTTCTTAAGCTTTCAACCAAGATGCTTTTAAAAGTTTAAAATGTACAACGAATACTATCTATTCTGCACTTTAATTAGCTGTTCTTTCTTGAATATTCAGTCAAAGTCATTCGTTTCGAAAAAACATTTTTATTGAAATGTCAATGTCATGTGAAAAACTTATATGTTTGCTAATAATATTTTTACTATATTTTCATCTATTAAACGTATTTAAAACTTAGTTACATACCTTCAAATTAAAGTGTTTTAAAGTAATAAGAAAGGTTTTACTTAAGTGTCCAAAAATTTTTGACTGGTAGTGTAGACCAATTCCAAGGTGGAAACTCTGGTCCAGAAGCACCTCTGATTTCCGTTTTACCTCACATTTATAGCAAAACAAATGTTCGTTTGACTCAGTAAAATTTTCTGATCGTCTTATTTGGTTCATACAGTGGTGTAGTTTGAAAAAACTGAAACAGGTAGTTCAACTGGACAAGTAAAGTTTGTCTTCTGAATTGCTAATTAAATGCTTATAAAATGTATATATTTCCTCTATAGGTGTTACCTGATGACTTGGTTGTAGTTGGTGGTCCAAGGTGGATCTCACAGTGGGCCAGTCTAGCTGCAAGTCATATACGTACAGACCCCGAAGGATCCGGGTCAGAGCCTTTCACCTCCGCAGACGACACCTCAGGACACTCAGAACGTAAGCGAAGGACCCTTCCGCAGCTTCCTTCTGACGAGTCCGCAGATACAATGGCTACCAATAGCTCAAGAGCTCAGTTCAGGCAGACGGCTACTTCATCTGAAAAACAGGACCATGAACTTCAAGAGAAAGAAGATGTGCTTCATAGACCCTCCAAAACTGGACGAAAAGTCTTAGGAGCGACTTCAGCGAGCACAGACTTTGATCGCTCTAAAGCAAGCAAGCAAGCTACGACCAAAACTCATGAGCCAGGACGGATAGCTGGTCAACAAAGAATGCAACCTAAACAGACTGGAAGTGAAAAGAAACAAGATGATGGTAAGCGGAAAAAAGGTATGGATGAGAGGGAAAAGACAGGGAAGCCACTATTAAGACAAGAAAGCTTTACAGTTGAAAGATCAAGTTCTAATGTTCCTCTAGAACTCATACCTTGCATTGATGCGCCTTGTGTCTCAATCCAACCCAGAGAAATGATGGGTATCATCACTGAGGGAATTGACACTGCAACCATGCTTAAAGACTCGGAGGCTGTAGCATCGTTTTTAGAAACCACTTTATCAGACCTAGCAGATCCGCTCAGTTATTCCCTGGAGGGCTCAGTCTCACCTGAATCTGACATTGATACGACAAGCACCGTCAGCCAAGCTGGGGGAGAAGGAGGACGAAAGACGCAGAGGAAGCGTTCGTTCGGTGGTCATAGCCGTGACACGAACAATAAGAACATCAGCGCGACTGAAAAGAAAGGGAAAGCTCAGCCCTCCGGCTCCAAGAATTGGACCTCTCTTGATCTGACAGATGATGACTTAAGCTCTTCTCTTCCGCAGGACACCATGTCTACCACACGACCCCATGGCCATGGTCAAAACATCAGCTCTAGAGCAGGACCCACGGGTGGCAAAACTAGAGGAGCGAAGACACCAGTAGCACCCGCACCTGTAACCTCTAAACCTACAACCCTTCCCCGGCCCAGACCAACCCGGGCTTCCCTGCTTCGCCGTGCACGCCTGGGTGACGCCTCTGACACCGATCATGCAGACGCTGACCACATGTCCGTGGCTTCAGAAGCATCTACTGCCAGTTCCGCTTCCAGACCTTCAGCTGGTCGCAGGACACTCTCTCGGATTGAAGCGCTTGCGCAACCACGAAGGCCAAGAGTGTGCTCTCCTTCGGCTCGGAGCGATTCGGAGGCTACGTCAGGCAGGATCAAGAGCTTCACACCACGGCCAGCTCCTGAGAGCGCACTGCGCCTGGGCATCCGTTCTACAGCTGTCTCTTCTTCTGTGGTGGTCACCAGAGCCAGGGCAAATAGTGCTTCCAAACTGCCTGATAAGTGTGGTGGACCTTCTCATGTTCAAAGCACACCAACAGGTGAGAAGAAGGGCGATTTGGAATTTGTACAAGAAAGTTATAATTTCCTTACAGATATTTAACACACACCTTCTGTTGTTATTTGTGTCTTGTAGCAAGTGGAAGGTGGCGCCGTGTACCTATCGATTACGCGTCTACCTCAGAAGACGAGTATGGCTCGAACCGTCACCCCTCTCAGCACACCCGACCACATCCATTGGCTCAACGGGTGACTCAGATTGGAGGTTCAGCCCCTGCATCACCCAGCCCTGGAGGTTTCTCTATGCTAAGAAACCAGTCTAGCAGAGAACAAGATGATTACATGAGAGACTGGACCGCTCACAGCGAAGAGATCGCCAGGTAACATCTGGGACCTAAAACAGTCCCATTAACATCTCTTGCACAATTGGAATTTTTTTCCCTTCCAATTTTAAAGATTGATTGTCTGTTAACAAAGGGTTTAACTATTGTTATTGTTCATAAGCTTATTTCACCAATGTAATAAACTATATGCTGTAGGGATGTGCAATATTGGCAAGAAAGGTTTCTCTCTGTGTTATATGGGGATTTTCTGATAATGATATGATTCATATTTTTTATCCTTAGAATCAATTTTATAACTTGTACTGTATATTGTAATAATAGATTAACATTAGAACATGCTGACAGAATAACGATTATGTCCCGCCACCAACCATCTGTTATCATTGAAAAAGGATGAGTTCAGATAACTTTTTTTTACTGGTAGTTCCTGATAGAGGTTAATACTGGTGACAGTCACAGAAAAATCAGAACATTAACAACATTTATAAGCTAACACTCTGTCTTCCTTTAATTCTTGTAGAATCAGCCAAGACTTGGCAAAGGATTTGGCCATGTTGGCACGCGAGATTCACGATGTTGCCGGTGAGATTGACTCCGTTAGTCCTTCCTCTGCTCCCCCAGCTTCAGTAAGAAAGCAGACTGACATTTACTCCATCACCACATACATGGGCAGATATGAAGCTACAATGAGGTCAATAATTATTTGATCACCCTATGATTTTGCAAGTTCTCATGGAAGGGTCTAGAATTTCAGCATAAGTGCATTTCCACTGTGAGAGACAGAATCTTCAAAGAATAATCCAGAAAGCACATTGTCTGATTTTTTTAACAATTCTTCTTTAAATGACTGTGTTAAACCAGTATTTGATCACTTGAGTCAAAACAATTATATTTGATACAAAAGCCGTTGTTAACTATTACAGATTAAACGGTTTCTGTAGTTCTTCACCAGGTTTGCATATATTGTAGGAGGGATTTTGGCCCATTCCTCCGTACAGATCTTCCCTAGATCTTTCAGGTTTTGGGGCTGTCGCTGAGCAACACAAAGTTTCACAAAGTTTCACAAACCTGCCTCCAAAGATTTTTTTACTTGGATTAAGGTCTGGAGATTGGCCAGGCCTCTCAAGAACCTTCATGTGCTTCCTACTAAGCCACTCCTTGGTTTTCAAAACCCACGTGTAAGGCTCTGAATGATTTTTGACCACTATCTCACAAAACATGGCCCCATTAAATCCTCTCCTTGATACAGTAAAGTCGTCCTGTACCCTGTGCAGAAAAACACCCCAGAGCATGATGCTTCCACCCCAATGCTTCACTGTATGGTATAGTATTATTGGGATGATACTCATCAATCTTCCTTCAAACACAGCGAATGGAGTTAAGACCACAAAGTTTACCCTGGTCTTATCTGACCACAGGACTTTAACACATGACTCTTGATCCCTGGCAAACTTCAGACTGACCTGGACATGTGCTGACTTATGCAGGGAAACCTTCCGTACGATGCATGATTTTATAGGATAACGTCTTAATGTATTACTGACAATAACCTTCACCGTTCTTAGCATCATTGATTCCCCACGAGGAGAGATCTTATGGGATGCCACAGTCCGAGGGACGTTGACAGTCTTCTTTAGCCTCTTCCATTTTATGACATTTGTTCCAACATTTGTTCTTTTTTCCTCAAGCTGATTGGCAATTGCCCCGTAGCCATTTCCAGCTTTTGAGGTTCTACAATGTTGTCTCTTTTTAACAACTCTTTGGTTTTGCCCATGTTGCGACTTAGACTTTTGACTGATTGTGAGGTGCACAGGTGGCTTTATGAGAGCTCATGACCTCAAACTAGTGCTAGCAATTTAGAATCATCAATAGAGTGTAGCTGGACTATTTAAAATAAAAAATATATGTCTTTGAGGGTCAGAAATCTGGCTGATAAGCCAGTGATCAAATACTTATTTTACACATTCATTTGCAAATAAATTTAAAAAAAATCGTACAATATGATTTTTCTTTTTAGATTCTGTCTCTTACAATGGAAATGCGCATATACTGAATATTTAAGACCCCTCCATGATTTCTAAGTAGGGGAACTTGCAAAAACTATAGGCTGATCAGACAAGTATTGACCACACTGTACTTGTTTTCCAATGCCTGTAGAAATAAACTTAAACACATACAGACATGGTTCATCAAAAGTGGGCTAACATGATGGTTAAGATAAAGAGTTGTTGGGTGATTTAATTCTGTTGTTTTGAGTGTGTAGGACAAATGAACAGAAATATACTTATATGTAAGAACAGAAATATCAATACAGGAAAATATAAAATGAGTCAGAAAGCTGTCAACCTTGTGTCAGTCTCAGGTTGATGACCATGTGCTTGAGGATGTCCATGGCACCGCTCCAGGCAGAGGTGTAGAATTAAGACCTCATGGCATCACCAGCAGTCAGGATCCTCGATCCATCCGTCGGCGTACATGGAACCGAGATGAGGTGAGCTATCTCTAACCTGAGGTCTCATTCTAATAATGCATTCAAGGGCTTATATAGGTTAGTATGCTAAGATATGCTGACCAACTTAAAATGTACATGTATTATAAATTATTAAAATGCTGAGCAGTAAAATTAATTTTTAAAAAACAGTATTGTTTTACTTTGTAAAAAATTTACTTTGTAGGGAAAATATGGAGCAAATTATTACGTTTTATCCCGGACGTTTAAATACAGTGATAAAGAAAAATATTTTGTTCATTAATGAAGTAAAAGAGTAAAATGATGCTAAAATTCAGCATTTTAACATTGGAATTATTAATACGTTATTGACTGTTAGCTTTTAACAATAAATATTTTTCGATTCAGACAATAAGTAAAAACTGTACGTGTTATTTTGTTTTAAGGTAAACTTCTTTAAAGGTGTGAAGTAAAATTACAAGATCACCAAGAATTCTTTATCATTTATTAACCTTCATTTGCAATCCCGTAAGATTTTTCATTTGAGAAACAGAATAAAAGTCATACACATGAACTCCTTAACCTCAGTTTTTACCCCAAGAACTCTATTTCCTAAAATTCACTTCAATTGTTTGGAATGCTCATTATAGGATGCTGGACAGAAAGCAGTAAAGATATTTTTGAAAAAATAAAATAAAAAATAATTGTATTTTATAATAAAAATATCTATGAATCGGCTGCTTGGAATCTGTAAATCTAATAGATTCAAAATAAACATGTCATGTGATTTCAACGAATTTAACATTATTGCTGCAGTCCAGACATCTGGGTTTTGATGTATGCTCATTTTTTATGTTTTTGTATAAATATTTCTGCTTTTGTTTCATTATTATTTTCTGAACTTATTTGACACTTTTCACTTTTTTTTGGCACTGTGTCTCCCCTTCATATTTTTCAAAAACTCTTACTTTATGTTGGTAATTCCATAATTCTGAGTTTGACTCGCAAAAAAATATTCTCCTCAGCATAAAATGATCTTTGGAATGTATCTTTAAATGTTAAATCAAAAGTTTAAAGGATTTAAAATCACATCTATGTTTAATGTTACTAACTACTTTAATGCTAAATCCAAAATGTCACTTTCAGATTTGGGATGGGGAAATATCCTAAGTCGGAGGCTGTAGAGTATTTATTCGTTTTCATTCATCTTGGTCATTGTAATTATTATAATGATTAAGGTAAACTAGTTAACTGGCTAGTGTGATGCATATATGCATATTTTAGTGAAAGTGTTTTAGATTTTTGTTGCTCATACACAATGGTGACCAGCAGATGTCACAAGTGAATGTCCATTAAATGCTGCTGCTGGAAACAAAGTTTTATTATTACTTTTAACCAAATGGCACTGTATTCACTTTTGTCAGGACAAGCATGGATTTCATATTTGTCTGGTAGTAAACTATGACACTAAGGCATAACAAAAGTGCCACTCTCCGCTCATTCTGCATCCACAGGGTGTGCTGGACAGTTTGTTGCTGGCATCCGTTTCTCAGCTCTCAGCAAAAATAAGACAAGCTGTGGAAAAGACAGCCAACAAAATTAGGTACATTCCTCTTTCTTTATTTAATGTTATACTTTATTTAGTTTTTTTTCCAGGAATTTGTTGCAGCTTATGTGATCTCGTCATTAATGCATGTCTTACCATAGCCTTTAAATTTGCACAATGCAAAATGTCTGTAATTTAATTCTGGAAGGGCATCGGAACATTTTGTAAAAGTTTGGCTCATTTCTACAGGATATTATTCAAGGACAAAGACCGAAAGTGGGAAGAGATAGAAAGCAAACTGCAGGCGCAGAATGAGGTGCCGCTTCTTAAAACCTCCAACCAGGTTAGAAGAAAATGCTCTTCAATTAAAATTATACTTATTACAGAGCCGGCGTGCTATCTGTAGCGAAACTTTTAGCAAACACCAACTTTTTGGAAGGATTTGAAACTGAGTTGTTCAAAGATAACATCACTTAATTCTCTTCTATGGGTGTAAAGTTCTTCAAGTTCCGTGGTTGGTATCACAGTTCATACATCACAGGCCTTTCAGGTGAAGACCTCGTGATTTACTTAGGATGAGCTTTTGACTCATGGCTTGCCACCGCAAAGATTCGGCCCGAGACATAGCACCTCTGTTCAGTGACAGCAGTAAATTTGTACCGTCTCGCTAGCCTCGGATGAACTGAAAACCTCTGAAAGAAAGTCATTGAGCAGTGGAGAAGTACACAAGGCCGATGTGAGAGCTGGGAGACAATACAAATGAACATTAAACGTGAATCCATCAAGGTTACAGAATAGAAAATATGCAAGGATTTTAGGCCACAAAAATTGCGCATTACAGTGATTTGGACAAAAGATGTTTCTATGCGTGATGGTTGTAATACATACCTGTAATTGTTTATGTGTATGCACTACAGCTCTCTAATCAAAAACAATCAAAATGTTAACTTTCATTTTAAAAGTTTACCCCTTGACTGAAATGTTTTTACGACCTTATAAAAATGATGGATCTGTTGTCTGAATTTTGGAATAATAACTTAATTCTGCCAACGTATTCATTTCCTTGATCGGAAACCAACATTTTATTTCAAAGTATCTTTTTGGAACGATTTGGACCAGTTATGAAAGATGAAACAGCCAAAACCAGCCCAGATTAGAGGGGGACTTCCAAAACTTTTTTAAAGCTTCCCATCTGTGACACCTAAAAAACCTGCATGTGGAAATGCCATGAGAACATTTCTGACAATTCTAGGATTGTAAAGAAGCTAAACCATTGAATCATGAAGTTATATTTCTTCTAATCTATAGTTTATTATTATTCTAAATAGGGCTATCACAATATCACATTTTTACAACACGGTTATCATGGTTAAAAGAATCCACACTAATTCCTTATCATGTGTAGAATTGAACAGTATTGCAAGTCCTGGCTTTTAAATTGACAGTTATTGTCAGCACTGGTATATTGTGATTTAATTCTAAAGTTTGACCCTGTTTCACAATATTTCTACTTTAAAGAATAACACTTGAAGTCTGTGTTCAAGATATACTCATCACAGATTCACAATACTTCTTTTGCTGGAGACATACATAACCTTTATCGTGTTATCACCCTCAGGAGATCTCCTCCATACTCCAGAACCTGAAGAGAGTGGAGCGACACTTGATAGGTAAGCAGAACTGGGTTACTTCTTGCTTTTGCTGTCTGCTTTATGTTAACGTGTTGATTTGTGTCAATGATTGGTATTATTGAAACATAAATCATCTTAATAAGATAAAAGACTCATATGATCATTTCTTTTTTGACCTTTTCATCTCTAGTGATTGATATCATGGTAGACCCCGATGGTACTTTGGATGCTCTGAGCAGTCTGGGTTTGACCAGTCCTCTGATGGCCGAGAACAGAATGAGTTCTGGCTCACAGGGTCCATCAGACAGCCAGGCGGGAGAGGGATCAGCCAGTACCCCCGCACTGCCCTCTGCTTTTTCAGAGGTCGCAGAACGAGATCTCGGCCTACAGGAGAAAAGCAAAGCTCATCATACTGCCAACCAAAACTAAGAGTTTACACAGAGATCCTGCGCAGGGGACTTTTATGTGAATATCGTGAGGTATGCTGTAAACTTACTACATGACGCTGCATTTAAGAGTTTGCTTCATAAATGATATATATATCCATGGACGTATTTTAAATAAAGAAATATTTTCAAATATAGTAAATATAGTCGGAATAATCCTACGAAAGAAATTGTACAGTTGTGATTGTCCGCAGCTAGAGTGCAAAAAATGCATTTCTTACTAAGTGTTTTTGTCGTGTACAAATATCCAAAACTTCTTAAGTCAATACACATGTACATGCCAAGGAAAGTGACCTATATATTCAATGTTTTTAGAAAATTAATTAGAAGAATCAAGTTAATTTATTTTCAAAACGAGCAAAACGATTTGCAAGAGGGGATGACAAAAAGGAACTTAAATTAGGTACTTAAGAAAAAGTCAAACTTAATTCAAGTTTATTTTCTCACCCCATTGGTAGATTATTTAGCTTGTTTTAAAGATAAGTCTGCTTAATTTTATCGACTGTCTTTGCAAAAAAACAAGACCAAATTTCTTAGGTTACCTTCCTTAAGTTAATGTGTCTCGTTTTAAAAATCTTTAGATATTGTACAAAAAAAGGAAAACATTCCTTATAAGAAATACATTGTTTGCTGTGTATAATCACCAGTACTGTATATATGCACAGGAAGATGAACACACAAGTTCAAACCGTGGATTGTCAAGTTTTGGGTCTTAAACCGCCCCATTCAGAAACAGGGTCCAAAATAAAAAAAAATCAGCAGATTGCAAAACCCATGCAAAGATGTGCAAAAATTTGCCATCTAAAGTTATTAAAGATGTGTACAAATACAGAATTAAACAACCAAAGCTGAAATATAAGGAAGAAGATAACAGTTTCACCAAGGGATGATGATTAGTTTCATTTTAAGTTTGAAAGCGGTCTGATTGTACGGTCCTCTCGATCATTAAGTCAAGTGCATATAAGCATCCGCCTGCCTTCCCCCGTTACAGTTCTTCCGGCATCCTTCCTTCTCATCTCTTCTAATTGACCTCATTTTCCAATTTTATTCGATTTTGTTGTCCGGAGGCGTTAGCTTTGGGATCAAGCCTCTTCGTCTCGTACAGCAAGCCAGCATTGGTTTTCTGTTATTATATTCTCTAAGGCTGTATGGGCATATATAAAACCCAGCTGTTCATACTCAAAGACAACCAAGACCTTGAATGTCTGAATTCACTTTATTTAGGGAAATGAAAGAAAAAACGAGACTTCTAAATGATTAAATATTTGACACACACCTTTAAAAACAATTTATTGCATAGATTTTTGCCAAACCCAGTGACAAATAAACAGTATAATGTGACTTATGCAAACTTGAATTTAATGAATTTTATGAATTGAGGAGCACAATGGCCGCTAACGTACAATTTATGCCTAGATCACATCTTCACGTTGAACAACACATTTTGCGAAGAGCTCATTGAGTCCGTCAATGTTTGTCACGTCACTCAATTTTTGGTGTGAACAAGGGATAATTATAATGGCAAAAAAACAAAACATATGAAGATACAAGATTAAAGAAGTATAGCAATATATACCAGATATTACAATTGACGTCAGTCGTACCAGTAGTTGAGTTGACATTTGCAAAAATTGTGTACCAGCAAGCTAAAATACAAATTTTAGCTTGCTGGTATGCATACACACATTTTATCTGCAGATCCTCAGTCTTTAAAGTTATTAGAGAGGCTGTATTGAACGTTTTTCTAATTCAATGGTGACATTGATCTTCTATTTTAATTGAATTAAATTAACAGTATAACACTTATGGCATTTTGGCATAATGTTAATTTTGGACATTTTTACTTTTGACACACGGTAACAAAAGTTTAATGCAAGCATTTGCAAACATGGAACTCGATTATTTATACTTATGTACACAACTGTGTGTAACCAAGCCTTGAGTTGGACAAACCAGGACTGAGTGTCTACAAAGATAAGATCGTATTTGTTTTCTGCTGTAATTTTGTGAAGGCTAAACTTTGTGTAACTCCAGCCGTCACATCATACATTTTTAATGCTTTGCAGTATAAAACTTAAATACCCAAAACTAAAGTTAAATAGTAAAATATTTAATTTGGGCTTTGCATTACCCCAGACACTCCTGTAAACCTTTTCAATATTATTCAATATTATACCAATACCCTTCCATGTGATGTTTCGGTATGGTATTATAATTTAGACACATACAAAAGCTCTGTGTTATGTGATAGCCAATAACAGGTTGTGAATTTAACAAGATGTTCCATTTATAAGGCTTGTTACATTACAAAGTGCCCATTACCAAGATCATTATCGCATAATGTGAATGTCGGAAACCATCACATTCAGATGTTTCAGATCTGCTTTGAGTGCTGGCGAGGGATACAGACCATTTGAAAAGGCTCATTTTAGGGAAAACAGTGCTGCGGGGCATCAAGTTAGATACTGCTGTTAGCATGGAAAACAACCTCTTCTGATAGAGTCCGTCTGCATCCTACCAGTGGTGTTTACACATGAATGTAAAACTAATACAGATTTAATAAAAGAACTTTCATATCCCTGGGCCTTTGATGTCATCATTGATTTCTTATTAGATTTATTATCTTATACATGCATAATTCAGCAATAGGGTTTAATATTGATACTGTCATCTTGTTTGAACGAGTTAAGAACTAAATGACTTACTTGCTTTCTACGTCTTGCATGCCAGCCTTCACCCTTAAAAGCTGGCACTCAGGAACCTGCACGTACGCTTCACACGCGAGACTGATTTGCACCTCCTGCTCTATGAAGACTATAAAATAAATTAAGTTTTGAATCCCAGGAGGCTTTAGTTCCGGTAATCTAGTCCTGATATATGGCGCTCCTTATCCTCTCCATTGTTCCGTATTAGTTCTGCATTAACAGGAAGGTGTTGAAAGAAAATGAGGTTGTGTTAACTGATCTGAACAGCTTCTTATAATAAATGTAGCACATGATGTCGAGCTTTATTGTACAGGATGAAGTGAAATGTTTTAAATATGTTTGCCGTACGGTTTGTTTTTATCTTGGTTACATTAGAGTTCTCCACAGTGTTAGAGAGTCACAAGGCTTCCAGGAGGATTCGGGTGGCACCTGATAGCACATTTACATATTCTGTGTGTTTGGTCGATGGGAAGTCACTGGTGAGGATCCAGTTGTGTTAAGGAAGACGAGAGAGAGAGAGTGAGAATGATATAAAGTGCTGAGTCAGAGGTTTCATTATACTAACAGTCCGAGCGAGTGAATTATTATTCATAGTATAGTGCGTGTAGAGAAGAATAAAGAAATTAGTAAAACAAACATGTATGAAGCATAGAAAGGGAATATAAATGACATTTCTATGATATGATTGGTTGTCTGTAAATTTTACATGACTTGCATTAATACTGAACTTTCAATTCATCATTCTTGATACCAAATATTAATGTAATGATGTAGTTAAGAAGATGTGCCATGCTTAAGTATAGTAGTAGTGTAGTATGCTTTTATTACAGATTAATTATGATTTTAGTTATTCGTATTATTGTAATTCATATAGTAAAAGGTATAAAAGTTAACCCAAAAATAAAAATGCTGTCATTTATTCTCATCCTCAAGTTAACATGTATTCATTTCTTTGTACTGCTGACCACCAAAAAGATATTTGGAAGAATTTTAGCAACTGACAAATCTGGAATATCATTGATTGCTATATATAATGATTGTATCATTTGTTTAGGAAAGCAAATCGTTCGAGGGCACTTTGGACATCCATTTTGGTATGTTCTACTACACTTTAAAAAATATTTCACATGGATTAGTTAATATTGCAAAAATAAAAAGCTATGTTACTGAAATAAAAATCTTAAAAAACATTAAATATATTTTGTTGGAAAATATTGAAATGATTGGTTACAATCCAACAGTTAAGTTCTCTAAAATGTACAATCATTTTTTTAAGTTTTTGTGTTGAAGAAAAAAATATTTTATTTACATATATATTTTTTATGCAAACATTGAATTCTTATAGAAATATTTGACTTAAAGAGATTTTTTTTTTACTTGCATATACAAACATTTTTGAGTGTATGTTTCTCAGTGGTGCCCTAGGAACTTCTCTAACACTTTCCCCAATATCTCCATCTGTGTTCGGCAGAAGAGAGACATTTATTCAGGTTTGGTACTATAACAATACCACAATTTATATTTTGGGTACATTTTTTTAAAGGTAATTCTTATGTTTTTTCAAGGTTTGTGAAGTATCAATTGATGTTAAGCAAAAAAAATGTTATTGGTATATCTCTTATTTCATTTATACTTTTTCTAACAGATTAATCCCTCAAAAAATATTCTGTTACCATTCTTTTACCTTCATGTCTTTCAAAACCTGTAAAAGAAATCGAAGACAAACCATTACACATCTTGAGCAATGTCTCTATGGTTTTGTGTCCATGCAGTAGAAGACAACGGAGCCCGTTTGGTTACCAACATTCTTCAAAATATCTTTTTTGTTTTCTGTAGACTTTTGTTTAAAGATTCTTTAGTATAGAAACCCAGATCGCTTGGTATTTGCTATTCTTATGAGATTGACAGATCGTTATTTGATAAAAAACACGTGTCTCTTGACATTTGTCCCTACAATATATCACAAGTCCCATCAATACTCTGCTGACATTTCGCTTATGTCTAAGATCATAATAGATGGATATGCTTTACAGATCACTGAGGAGAAATGAGTTGCTAAGCAAAAGAGAACATATGAAGTAATAAAACACACACGCTTCCTTCAGTGTAAAGTTTTATTACAAAATCATTTCATCTCATCATCGGGCCATATGGATGCATATTTGTTTTTAAATGGGTGTGCATGCAAACGGTGCTGAGCTTAGGGGTTGTGTCAAATGAATACTTCATTGAATTTCCCTGCAGCAGGACTTAACATGCACTGATGTGTGTGGGAGTGTGTGCGACTTTGGATGTCATGCATCAAAGGTTTGCACACACACACACACACACACACACACACACACACACACACACACACACACACACACACACACACACACACAGAGAAGGGGAGGGAGTCAGGTGCCCGTTTAAGGGTGTCTGTATTCACCACCCCACACTTTTCTTAGGCGGCGTGCCCACTCGGAATATTCCAGTCCCTCCCACCATGGCAGGGAGACCCCTCTAAGCAAATGTTGTAGAAATCCAAATAAATTTGTCTCCCTATGAGAAACGGCTCATTCTAGTTCAGACGCCAGCAGAACTCAGACTGACTCCCCGCCTCTCCCCGGGGGTCGACTCTTCTGTCTGCATCTCAACTGTAGAGACAGATGCAACGAGGCAACCTGGGAACGTTCCTGGAGATCAAGTTAAGTATTTGGAAGCTTTGGTAGTTGGGAACATGCAGGACAAGAGGTTTGTATCTGAGGGTCCGGGGCTCAGGGTTCAGCCCGAAATGGGTGTCTTCTCTCCTCACGCCCGGACGGGTACCATCTTCAGCGGCATCCAGCAGCAGGACTACTCTGCTATGATCTGGCTAAAAAGAAGAAATAAAATGGAACGGGTAAGGCTGAGCGCAGATATTGACAGTAACTGCTGAATGTTGCCCTTTTCCCCTCAGCCGAGACACCTGTAACGCTGAACGCACAACAGACACACACTCCTGAAAATTGTGTTGTATTATGATAATAAATCATATAATTGCTCGTCATTCATTGTCAGTCATGAGCGAATATTTGGAGTTAATATTTAAGGTGAAATGTTTGAGACGGTATTATTTATAAAGAGATATTGAGCAAAGATGGTGCAGTCTGTTACATCAGCGTCGGCTCACATTTATAATGAAGTCCGTTGCTTAGAAATCAATCTCATTAAAAGCTCCCGGAAAGCTTTCAATTCTAGGTCATATTTTACATTTACATTATGCATTTGTTCAATGCTTTTACCCAAGGACTGTTTTGAAGTACACATTTATCAATGTGTGCGTTCCTGGGATTCAAACCTATGGCCTTCTGTACTGCTATACTGCACTGATCTACAAATGCTACTTGAAAAACGTCACCCTCAATTAAAGACACAATATGTCATTTTGTGTCTACTAGCATCATAAAATTCGTAAAACTGATTTGAAAGGGTTTCTCTAACACTCCCCTACCTGTCATCGAACTCAATAGTATTAGTAGGGCAAGCATTTATTTACAGATCAAAGTCTTTACTTTTTGAGTACATCAACTATTATTTTGATTAGTCTTAACATAAATCACTTAATCTCATTTTGAGATTAGAATAATTATGAGACTTGATAAATCTTAACATATATGTAACATAATCTCATTTTGAGATTAGAATAATAATGAGATTAGATTGATAAATCTTTACATATATGTCACATAATCTAATTATGAGATTAGAATTCATTATTCCTATAAATAAGAATTTTAGATAAAGTATTGAAATTTCATTCATTTCAAAAAGAAATGAACAAATCTGTTTTTTGCACTTAAAAACTATATAAATAAGTGGATTTTCCAAACATTATGACCTTAGTCAACATGAAAGATATCAGGGTTATGGTATGTATAATTAAAATTTTTGGGCACTTGCGTTAAATGTTACTCAATAATACAATGGGGCACAAAATTTTTTTTTCTGATCAAACATATAATTTTATTATATGTCACCTGCCTATTTTCACAGAATGTTCTTATCATTTGTAGAATGGCTTTATGTAGAACATATTGAATCACAAAAAGAACTTTAGCTATGTTTAGACAACAGGGTGGCAGAAATATTTTGAAATTGATGACCTTGAATATTGAAGGAAGAAAAGCCAATAAGAGCTCAGAAGGGATGGGGAATAGTTTAAAATACTAACATAAGCATCTCAAGCACCTTAAGAAGCTGGTCAATAAAATGACAAAAAAAAATTTCTACAAATTCAAGTCAACTTTTTTTTATAATAATAATGTTATTATTATAATAACATATTATAATAAAATGTTATTTCTTAAATAGTTCCATGGTTCCCTTTGTTTTGCATCAATATTGTATTTGTTTTGTTAGAAGTTTATCACTATTGTTAAAAATGGGGTTAATATGAATCTTTAAAGTGTTCCAACATTTTTAGAGTAGTTAATCTGAGTTAAAACAAATGTTTTAATCTGAACAATCAAAACATGAGAAGTACAGCATAATGTCAGCTTAAAATAGACTTAATAAATAATTTAAATGGAAACCTTAGCATTTATCGTATTGTGCCCCATTAACAAATTCCAATGATTGCCATTAGTTTTTCTCTTTTCATGGCATGCAGAATATTGAAATCATCATCACAAGATTTTAATTCACTAAAACATGAACTGTAAAAACACAAGAACTTTTGAAGTTAAAATACCAAACTTCTTCTCATGAGCTTGTATTAACTGTAGCATTAATTTGGCCTTACAACCCAATGCATATTTATCTATTTTTATGGAGAAAAAAATCCCAAACACATTATATAAATGAGAATTAGAATCTGTAATGTTAATGGTGTTTATTAAAATGTTGACACGCGTTGGTTGTATTTCAACCATATGTGCAAGCTTTCATACATAGATGTTGAATTAACTTTTGAAAGCCCAACATGTCATCCACACTTAATGCAGTACGCAGGGATTTCTTCATCCCTGTGCTCTGTGTACTGTAGCATGCAGTCTCATTTGGCTCGCTGGCTCTTTCTGTCTTCATGAAATGAGCCACATGGGAGTTAGACAGAGGGAAGTGTGCTGTGTTCTGGCTTCTCTTCGCCGTCCATAATAATTGATCACCTTCCACTCAGACGCTCTCCTTGTGTTTCTTTGATAAAAATATAAATCTCGCTGGCTAAACCTTGACATCTTTTTCCAATTACACAACCTGAGAAGTTGGCCCTCGTGCTGGTGTAAAGAAGCGTTCGATCACAGCTGATGTTCCTTTCTCCTGGCCGTGAGTTTCTCGGGCTGGTTAACTGAGATCTGATTAACCGTCGGGTTTCTGAGAGCCAAATCTTTTATTACAGAAGGTTCTGGTGGGTGTTTAAAGTATTCTGTTCAAGAGAGAATCATCTTCTGAAGATAATCTTGAGTTATCTCACTCTTTTTTACTTTCAGGTCCAGGTGTTCATGTGTCAACATCTACATATGTAAACTCTCATTTGCATATTTATGAGATCGGTAACTTTGGGGATCAGACTTCATCCCGGCTTCTTTAGAGCCCTGTCTTGATATTGTAAATCGCTGTGGCAAAAGCAAATAATGGGCTTAAATCGATTCAAACCCATTAAGCAAAAAGTGAAAAGTTCTTAACACGTCTTACATAAATGTGTGCTTTCACTTTCGAGCAGTTATGCCGCATTCATTACTATAACCTAACATAAACTATAAAACATGTTGACGTCTTTGAATTCTATTATAATTCTTGCTTTGTTAAGTTATTGCTATAAAAAGATTCAACATGGCGAATAGACTGAAATACACAACAATAAAATAATTTCATTGTCTTCCCTTAAGTTTTTGAAACCTGCCAGATTTATATATTCTGCAGAAGACAAAAGAGGATATTTTGATAGTTTCATTTTTCTCAAAATATCTTTTTTTGTGTTCCAGTAAAGATGGAGTCATATATAGGTTTTGAATAACATCAAGGTCATGATGTCACACTTAGATTTTTGGGTGTGCTGCACCTTTAACATAAAGTCGTTAGGTGGACCATATGGTTCTGGTTTATATTTAATTACCATCAGTATTGCCTGGTGTGCTTTCTCCAGGAACATATAGAGGTTGTTTATAAGATTAATGTGTGATTTAACATAAAACTGTCATTAGTTTGGCAATATATTGATCAATTTAGCTGTTATTAAAATCCATAAAGAACGAAGTGAATCTGAGTTCAAGGACAGAACAGCTTGAACTTGAGTAAAGTCTTCACTGTAAGACAATATTTCGACTCAACATGAATGCAGAATGAGACATTCAGGACCACAGTGAATTGGTCCTCTGTAAATCAACTAATTTGCTTAATTTTATTTAATGGTTAATTCGTTCGGATTTATTTATTATCTTCAGTATATTAAACGCCAGATATGTTTAACTTCACACTCCTTGTAGTTGTTAAAAGCCACACAAATTAACCATCATGTAAAACTTTCTTGTGAGATCAGATTGGGTTAACATCTGTTTGATCAAAAGGTCAACTTTTTTAAGATTCTTTACGTTAATGATATTATCCTAAATAAATTTGATAACTTATATAAATGCTGTATCGTCTTCATGCATAAATATAAAAAGCATCGAGACACAGAAATAGTGATTTTGTATCGGACTTAACAAGAAGATTGAATTTGATATTGGTTGAACTGGTCCTCATCCAATCCGAATTGAATCAAAATGATCTGTTTATCTCTTATTTTAAAAATAGTATTTCTGTGCTGACCTGACACCAGCGACTCCAATATTTCCTTATCCCAAATCTTTGAATCTCATTTCATGATCCAGTAAGAAAGATTGTATTCAAAACACTAGGAGGCATTTTTTCTGGCTTAGAAGATGGAACTTATATAAATACTTTTCCTCATAAATCACTCCGCAAAATCTTCCAGCCTTTAATACTTTCTTCATTATTTTTTCATTCTTTCCAATAATGTATTTCCAATACGAGAACAGTCATTGTTTGAGTCAATGGTGTGGAAACCCTCCCATTAATATCAATCCCTGCTTGTTTTAGATCTTCCTTGCTTCCCCATTTCTGCCCTTCTATCAAAGTCAGTCTGACTGCGTGATCTTTTCTGAGATTTAATGTGTGATATCCTGCAGACGGGAGCACAACACACAAACAGACGCACACTCTGAACTCCCATGCGTGTTTATGACACCCACACACATACGCTGACCTTAAACCAAACACGGTTCTCTATCACACACAGCGGGTGGGAATGAGTCAGGAATGTGAAATGGGAATGATTCAGACACCCTGACAACGTTTGTGAAAATCCCAGCTGATGTTTATATGGATTAAAAGTGTGCTATTGTAGTCATTTCACAGTGGACAGTGAGGGCAGACCCTGGAGCAGGTAGAGGGTTCCTAATGAGTCTTCTGGGAGCCAACCGGTCCCTTAATGATGCTGGCCGAGATGTTGCCGTCAATTCGGATAAACTGTACAAAGATGCTCAGAATACCAACCAGACGTGTTATGACAGTTTCTTTTACCAATATAGACAGATGTAGTCGTTGTGTAGTTTAAGATGGTTTCTGTTAAGCAGAATCAAATTGTGGTGTAAATCTCAGTGGTGGGACGAGTCGGTTCAATGTCCTCAAGGAGTACATCGAGAACAATGTATGGCCTCGATCTATAAAAGAAACTGTTTGTTATCTATGTGGAGTCTGTGATTAGAACGTGCTTTGTATGTATTTAAATGGCACACAGCAACTTTCAGGCCTAAAGCAAATAAATGTGAGATAAAATGCCTTTACGGTTTTATTGTAAGAAAGGGATGCTAGTCTATCATTTTCTGAAAAGAATGTCGAAATGTCGCTGACCCTCATGACCATGTATGACTTTTTTGTTTTTGCAAAACACAAAATAAGAATGTTGGGAATACATATTGGGAAAAAACTGACATTTTTCAAAATAGATTATTTTGTGTTTCACAGTTGAAACAGTGATAGTGACAGGGTGCCATTAAATGATAATAAATGATAGATTTTATATTTCAACTGCCCCTTTATGTGTTTCAAAAAGAGTGCATTTGCTATTTTAGAAGTTGTCTAAACTTTTTTAATCACAATGATGACACTAATATGACTTTGTACTTGCAGGGTGCAGTAAGTTACTTTGGACAGTCCACTTTTTTATATGCGCAGGTAATATCTGAACTTCAAACCATTAGAAAAACAGAAGGTTGATTTTGTATTTGCAGTGTTTCAGCACTTATAA
This sequence comes from Triplophysa yarkandensis, assembly GCA_033220385.1. NCBI lineage: Eukaryota > Metazoa > Chordata > Actinopteri > Cypriniformes > Nemacheilidae > Triplophysa > Triplophysa yarkandensis. Next base: position 445,578 of record CM065670.1, on the reverse strand, counting down.
ATGCCAAGGTCCAAAATAAGTTTCCCTTCTGGGTGTAATGGTCCTCTGTGAAAGAGGGACACACTCGTTTCTATTAAATATTACACCAGCCCGTCCCAGGAGACATGACTCACTTACTGTTGTTTGGACCAACATGCCACCTTTGTCTGTCTCTCTCTCTCTCTCTCTCTCTCTCTCTCTCTCTCTCTCTCTCTCTCTCTCTCTCTCTCTCTCTCTCTCTCTCTCTCTCTCTCTCTCTCTCTCTCTCTCTCTCTCAAAGTTTTAATCTCAGTGTGTTTTATTGTTTCCCAGAAGAATATTAGTTCTCAGCAGTTGCTCTGGAGATTTCTCAGTTCTCAGTTGTTTCTTTTGGATATCAACTTAGTCTTATGAGTTTCTCTTAAAATTCAGCAAATTAGACTGCTGTTTAAATATATCAAGAGTGATATATTCACAATACATGGAACATTTCATCATGGATTCATTTATATCTGAATGCAGCCTTGGCCAATCTGAGCTCAGTTTGAGGTGTATGTGAGATTTCTGTCTCTTTATCTAAAGGGAAATATCTGAGGCAATTTCCATTAAAGAAACACGATTTTCTGTCTAATTGCTTTAAATTTTTCATTTTCATCAACATTTGTATAGCACTTGAAATGGACTGACAATCAAAAGAAACTACATTATATTATCTGAACAAATGTATCTGCTGCTTGCCTTGAAAGCGTAGAGCCAAAGGCCACATTTACACCGCATGTATCAAGTGACAGTGACAGATCGGATATGATCCATACTCGTGTAAGCAGGAAAAAAGGCAAAGGTATTTTTAGAACGGTTTTAAGTCATATGTGGAAATAAATCTGATATAAATCCAATACATGCATTTGCGTGTGCCGTGCAAGCAGAAAGATTGGATATTTACATGTCAATGTCCTACGTCATTGAATAGTGACGGTGGCCAATTATGTCAAATCAGGTAGACACTAAAGGTTGAATCCGTGTCCGAAGAAGTTTTATGTCTTTTGGGGCGAATTGACCATGCCAGCAAAAAATTCAGGGCTGATACTTAATGTTTTCATTTTTTAAGGGATTTCAAGGTTTTAAGTTCTACAAAAATACAAATACACCTAACATACACTTATGACTTTCTTTTCTGGTCAGTCGTTTTGCCATGTGCAGAGTAAATGCAGATTTATGATGTTTTACTCTTTGGAGGATGATGTAAGCAAGGCTTCAAAAACCAGATATAGTCACAAAAACAGAATAATGATCTGCATAAACGTGACCTAAATCACAGGGTAGTTTGTGGGTTGTTGCTAGGAAGATGCTATGTGGTTGCCAGGGTGATGGGTTTTTGGGGTTTACTGTTAAGTGGTTGGTCCAAGTGTAAATAGTCCTGCTGGTCATTGAATAAAACATGAAACAAACCAGCAGAAAGACCACCTTAAATGGACAGTTTACCCCAAAATCTGTCACCCTAAAACTTTTTGTACTCTAAACAACACAAAAGAGACTGTAGTGGCATCTTCTTACGCCAGACAGTGGTGGCATCTACTTACATCAGATCGTAGTGGCATCTACTTACATCTGACAGTAGTGGCATCTACTTACATCTGACAGTAGTGGCATCTACTTACTTCCATTGTATGAACAAAAAACTATAGTGAAAGGGTGCCAGGTTTTTATTTTCAACAAAATATTTCCTTTTGTGTTCTGCAGAAGGTCATACTTGTTGAAATGATGACATAACATTCCATTTTGGTTGAACTAAGATATTTTCACTGGCTTCTATGTTCCTTTTTTGTCTGTACCTTACAACCACAAACACCCATATTAAATAATACATAATGCAAAATTGCTCTTTTTGAAAAACATTCTGATCCATCCAACCATGTTGTGAGTAAATAAAGCAGCTGTGAGATGATGGAGTTGTTGGAGTTTTGAGGTGAGGAGCTCAGCTGTATCTAATGGAAGTCATGCTGACTGTAACCTTTCTTCTTACCATCAGTCACGTGTCCAGGGTCATTTCTTGTTCACTTTTAAAAGTTACACAGGAGAAACACAAGATCATAATTAACGTGGGCTGTTTAATCACAAAAGATGGAGCAGAAGTACACACCGGCTGAAGTCTAAGCAATGATAAAAGTCCCAGTGAGACAAGTCAGCCGTATCTCATGAGTACAGACAGTAATTACAGTGCAAACATGAGATGAGATTCAGCAGATGTCTCCTGCAGTAGGAGGCGTGTGTTTCATTTCTACCTCTACACTGTGCCATGAACATCTATAGAATGAGCCCGGAGGAAATAATCCTTAAGTGATTTGAAGAGCTAGTTCACTTAAAGATATTTACCCTCATATCTTTAAACATTTATATAAACACAAAAGAAGATATTTTGAGAAATGTCTTTTATTTTGTGGCCATACTATGGGGGCAGGCGGTTTTTGATTACCAACATTCTTCACAATATCTTCTTTTGTGTTCTGCACAAGAAAGACTGTCTGAAACAACAACTTTCAAGGTGAACTATCCCATGTGCAGGAAGAAGATTTTTAAATCACGTTTTGAAATGTTTACAAGATCTCCTGTGATTTGTCTTCCTATGGGAATGTCCTCTGGATCCGAGGTCTGTGGCTTGATAGATTAGTTCACAAGCTTGCCAGGCAGTTGTAAGGATGCTGAATTATTTATACCGTGGACGTGTCAAGCTCATTGGGGCTCGGGCCGGACTCTCCCTCCACCGTGCCGGAAGAAAGAGAGAGAACATCTTAGAGATGCTCGGAGTCAGAGATTTATGTTTTATAACATGCTTTTTCTCTCGTGTCCTTCTCCTGAAGCCAAATCCATTTGTGCTGGGAGAGTTTTTGCTTCACAGGGCAGGTGTGGAGAATGCAGATTGGAGGGGGTAGTTTTGTGTGAGCCCAGCATTGGATGTTTCGAGAGAAGGAGGGGTCTGTGTCATTCTCTCTCTCTGAATCACTATGGAGTTAAGGAGAGAACAGCAGACACGCATGCACACAACTAGCAGGAGGATGCATGAGCTGAAAAGAAAAGCAAGCTATCTGTTAACCACGATCCTGCGTACCCATCACGGTGATGAACGTAAGGGAGAGGCTGAGTGGGACACGTTACCAAGGAGACTAAAATGATGGATCGTACTGGCTGGTGGATTTCCTGAAGTCTCAAAGAACTTAAATCTGTTATGCCTGGCTCTGCCACTCAGGAAAACATCATGAAGGTGAGAACTTCATCTTTTGAGCCTCGACCATGAAACATGATTGTGTGCTGCCAACAGTAGGGTGGCAGTGTAAAATATCAATATGGAAATTAAAAACATATGGGTCATATTTAATTTTATAATATAATCCTTCATGTAATATAATCATTTAAAATCAATATTAGAACAAATATTTTTTTTGATTATGGTTTATTTGTAAAAATTTTCATTTAATAGGGGCTGTGCTCAATGATTGGTTAATGATCGGCCCTCTTTTAATTTAAAATCTCCATGGATTGGTTCATACCATCTGATTGATGAGAATTTTGTTTCACTAGACATTTTATTTATGTTTAAATGTTACAAAACATTTATTTTGTTTAATTATTTCTCCTAGATCTAAAGAAAATATTAGAAACCTTAATCTCAGATGTGTCTCCTTTAGTTTCCCAACGATGAGCTCAGATTTGTCAATTATGTAATCAAAAGTCAATATTAATGACGATCACATTTCTCATCGAATTCCTCCATATTCAGATTTTGCCTTCAAAATATTAATTTTCTGCCTTCATGCTCGCTAGGGATTTCCACAAATGTCTTCTGAAATACTTCTATATTCTACCTTTGTAATGTTAACATAAATATAATATGTTATCAACAATAAAATATTTATAAAGTAAATATGTCCCTAGCAATGCCATAGACATGGGTTTGATTCCAGGGATTGCAAATACTCAAAATGAAATGTAAATTATAATACAATGTGAGTCCCTTTGGATAAAAGGATCTTCCAAATGCATGTATGTAAATAAAATTCTGTAAAGTATTTCATAAAATGACTGATCTACAGTATTAGTTATTTTAAGAAAAGTGTACATACCTCATAAAACTATCACAAGGATATCCATGTTCCAAATACAGACATGTATATGACAGAAGGAAAGTAAAACTAGTGTGATGCTGTGTGCACCGTCTTGCCATTTTAAAACTAAAAAAGGAAATGTTTTACAATAATGATAGTTCCTCTTTAACATTTAGCAGTGTTTACAGTACTGACTAAGCTATATGTCAGGAGTTTTTGATTGTGTTTCAAAACGCTCGAATCGGCAAGACTGTACTTTGAAAGGCAGCAGATAAGGTTGGATGGAGCCGAGCGTTGACGTGTCAATCAAACGTGTCTGCTCAGTGCGAACACAGCACTCATTTGACAGTATTTTCCTTCGGGCCTGGAAAGCCTTAAACTTTATGACAACTCTAATCCTCTAATCGCCACCGCAAAACCACTGACATTGCCCAAATCAAGCTGTTTCTGTTGAATAAAAGCAAAGGTATTAGAAGATCTGAAAATCTATTCCGGTGTTATCTCAGAACATGTCATCTGTGTTCTTGTCCAGGAGAAAAAATGAAATGTTTTTGTATTACATTTCCAAGAAATCAATGAGATTCATTGAGAAGCATCTGGACACTTTTGCTCTCGTCTGAAACTCATTTTCCCTTTTAATTGTAGTATGAATTCAATCTTTGACATGGTTTCATTGTTAAAATTAAAGATATCACTGTTATGTTCTCACATAATGTTTTTTACATTGCGCAGAATGATTTTAAGGTTTAAAAAATGAAATGCCAAAATAATGACTGGCAGGGTCACAAATGTACAGCAAAACTTTTAGGAATCATGTTAAAGGACATTGAACATGAACTTAATGCCTCCCATATGTTTCTTCAGCATTTATTATTGTTGTAAATATAAACTAAATGCAAGAATTCAAGAAAGAGAAAAAAGACTAACCGGTCTCACCCTGCATCAGTCTGGGGGTCCGCACGCATACACCTCTGCTTTTTAATTACACTTCACTTTGCTTGTCTTCTTCAGAGTGAAAAGATGTTCATGTCAGTGAGCAGACAGCTTTGCACCCAATCAGAGGGCCGACAGATGGAATGAGAGACTCTCGGGATAGATAACGCTCAAAGCTGCGGTGCTAAGCATTAAAAACTAGTTGCAAGCGTGCACTTTTTTGGTGGGAAAATTAAACTCCCACATCTCCAAGCCATACATTTTAACTCATGACTAGAGGGATGTTTAGAGACATTGGACTTATTTCTATACTGATGTATATTTACAACTGTTTGTTTACAGATTAAAGCGCACACACACACACACACACACACACACACACACACACACACACACACACACACACACACACACATACACACACACACACACACACACACACACACACACACACACACACATTTACTTAAACGTGCACATACGTACACACTCCAAATAACAGTTGATCTGCTTTAATACCCAAGAATAAACAGGCACCGAGCATATGGTGAAGTTTGACAGCTTTGTTTTATCATTCTCTAAGTCTCCGAATGTAATTACAGGAGGGAAATTTTTTCAGAGCAGCAAACGCAAAAGCACAGACAGGCACTGATGTCTCAAACGCTATAAAACCAGCCTGTCAATAAACCACAAAAGTGGGGAATGAGAATGGGAAAAATCACTACACTGCATATGGATGCTGCTGGAATGGAAGGTTAAGTCTAAAGAGACAAATGCATTCTGAGGCCTTTTATCTTTTTATAGTTCATATCTGAGTTCTCTGAATAATGATATAGTTGTTGAAGACAGCAAACAGACATATCTTGTGTAAACGCAAACCTTTATTCTGCAAACGATTAATCGAGGAATTGATTACAACAGCCCTAGACTGAATTTAAGATTGACTGTATTGGAGATTTTGGCATATTCCTGAAACAAGTTTTAATGTTAAACCAAAAGAAGCATGGTGTGGATACTAATTCACCCTATATGGAAAATCTGTCAGTACAAGGTCTCATTCTGGTGTCCAACATGAACTGTTGATGTTTTCAAAAGTTAATTTGTTGTCAATAAATAAATCTGAATTAATTATTTTTGAACTATTTTTCAGACTCTCTTATTTAACGCCTTTTGGAAATGGTATTAAAGTCATATTGACATCTTTAATGTAATATGTGCCTAAATGATTCTTTGCTTGAATGCCTCAGTCCAAACGGTGACTAAATGCTTGTGAATGTAAGTAATAAAGTCACGTGTGTTTATTATATTTACACTGTAAACCAACGTTGTCGTTAATGAAGACATTAAGTTATCAAAACATAACATTACTTAAAATAACGTTTTCACATGAAAATTAAATAAGCATTTTTAATAAACCTTCTTGGCCTGCAAAATCATTAAGACTCAAGATGTATGTGTTAAGGACTCAAATTGTAAGTTATTTCTCATGTCTCGGCTGAAACCAGTTGTTCTAATATATAAGACTGATTGTTGAGAAACCTGAAAATCCTGTAATCGTTGTATACGTGTGATGCAGTCCCAGCAGAAATGTATCGCTGTGTTCGCGCTGGTCTGCTGTTTCGCCGTCCTGGTGGCTCTCATCTTCTCTGCTGTGGACGTCTGGGGAGAGGAGGAGGATGGAGTCACTGAGGAAAACTGCAGTAACGATTGTCGGTAAGAATGAGATAATTCCCATGCATCATCCATTATACCTTCAGCCTCACGCAGCAATTTAACATGACTTATGCATGAAACTACTGGAATTTTCGAGTCAACGTGGGGTGATTTATCTGCTCTTAGTGTTGTCCTTGTCGAGAACATCCCAGGAGAACAGTCTAATAGCACAACTCATGTCTCGCTCACTTTGGCCCTCAACCATCTCTTGGACAAAGCCAAGCTATCCGTTGAGATAGTATCACCATACTGGTCCCTGACATCCACTGAGCAGGGGTCACGGCTCAATCCAACATATCAGGTGAGTCACCTTACAGGTGATATGCAAAGTGTACGTCGGCCACGTTGAATTAACATCAGCTTCGGTTTTCCACAGGGTCAGTTTTTGTTTCAGAGATTACTAAGTTTAAAATCTCGAGGTGTGCGATTAAAGATCGCCAGCGACCAGCCCAACTCCACGGAGCTGAAAGGCATGACTGATCGCTGTAAGTGAACTCAGCTGAGCTTGCAATATGTTTTCTTGTGCATTGATTTCTCAGTGTCATGGACTGAATAAAATGCTAAAGCAAAAGCTGTGCACACACATCCATCCGTCAAACATAACTGTTCAGATGTTCCCAGCTTTACACCCACAAGGTCAAATACACTGAACGTGTAATGACAGGGTAGTGAAAACTTGAAGTTTCTCTGCCAGAGCCCACATGGTGCGTCTCTTTCCCTCTCAGATGCAGAAGTGCGTTATGTCAACATGACAGCCCTCACCAGAGGAAGACTTCTGTCCTCTTTTTGGGTGGTGGATAGGAAGCACATTTACATCGGCAGTGGCGGCATGAGTTGGAAGGCGCTGTCCAAGGTACCTGATTTCCACCAGCATCATTACATTTGCTCACAAAATATAAAAATGCATAGAGTTTAGGCACAAAAGAACCAACCTTTCAGATAAGTGTGAAATAAAACGCTTTAGGGTTATAACGTCCATTTATCAATTATATCCAGAGGATGTAATGTAAGAGACTTCAGTATGGTTTTCTTAACATCTCAAAGCCTCACTAACTCCACCTCCTCACCCTATACATCTTGGCTTTTATCTTCTACTCCAGTCATTAAAAGTCCCACGGGGGTTAAAGCAGAGCTTATATTGAGTTTCTTCCTTCTGCCAAAGTTTAGCGCTTACATTACTTTATCCCGAGCCTCTTAGATGGCCTTGTAATATCTTAAACACATGGACAGATATTTCCCATCAAAACTCAACTCATGATCTTTCGGTTTGAAGATCAATGCTTTGAAAAAGTTTTATAGATACAGTAAACTCTATTATAATAGGGTAGTGTTATTTATCTTACTATAAGAATAAGATTTTATTTTTAAAAGATAGTTTTGAAATACCTTACTTATAAATATGGAAAATATGTGAAATTTGGTGTGGGAGAAAATGGCTGAAAACATTTTTCTAAAAATTCTGGGTTATTTTATTGTAATTGTAAAAATAAAAAAAGTGTTAAAATAAAATAAATAAAAATCAATTGTAATGTAGAAGTGAATTATTTTGAGAACTTTTATAGCGTTGAAGTGTACTTTTAATATTACGTTTGAAAAAATAATCTTTTGAATAGTTGTGTATGAGTTAATGGACATCTGGTAAATGACTTCATTACATCTAGTTAAAATTGCTTAGGTTCTTTTGGATAATAAATAGCTCTCTAAATGTGTAAACACAATGTCAGTGTGACTTATATGGCTCATGCACCCATACAATAGCATTTCCGTGCAAATTGTCGCCTGCTAAATTTCATCTCAAAGTTTCACTAGAGAAGCTTTACTCTGTAAAGTATTGGTCTTTTCATCACACAATGTTTCTGTACAGCTTTAAAAGAGTCCTAAAATAGTGCACATATCCTGTACACTTTTAGATTTTGATAGTGCTTTATGCATTTTTGATGCAATTGACTTTTGGATGTTGACACCCAGTCTCAAGATTGCTCTGACCTTATAACAAACATCTCTGCGACATCTCAAAACCTTCAGAGGTGTAATTCTGTCACTTGGTTTGTCTGATTCATGTTTTCTGTTTCAGCTCAAGGAAGTTGGGATTGTTGTGTACGACTGCAGTTGTCTGGCTATGGATCTGCACAGGATCTTCGCTTTCTACTGGCAGCTGCAGTACAGAGACTACGTCCCTTCAATCTGGTCCAAGAGAGTCACAGCCGTGTACAGCAGAGATGAGCCGCTTGAGCTCAAACTCAACAATACAAGTGCTTATGCATACGTGTCGGTGAGATCAATACACATGTCTCTTGTTTGTCTAGCTGGGGTGACCTTCGGGTGTTGGACAGGGGCTACTGGTCACACAACAATAGGTATTTTGAAAATGTTGTTTAACAAAACACATTTGATTGACACAAAACCACAGAGACATTTCTCAAAATATCTTCGATTGTGTTTCTAAGTAGAAACGGTCATGTACATGTTTGAACGAGATGAGGGTTGCAGAACCTCCTTTAAAATCTTTGCGGCCTTAATGATGATTCATTCTCAGTAGCATAATGCATTGGGCCCGCAAAATGAAGTATAAACTTTAGATGAATGTTCAGTTCAATATGTGCAACACTATATTTCAGTTTGCATAAATTATTGAGGACAAAATGATGAAATGCTAGCCATACCCTTACTTTTGACATAATACAGTACAATATGAAATATGTTTACAAGCTGTATTTATCCTTTATACAAACATTAACATGTAAACGACTGATTATAGCAGATATAATATGATTATGGAAAGATCATTTACTGTGCAGGTCATTTATCATGTGCAGTGTATTCCACGGCCGGCTGCACCACACACAAGGCATCTGACTTTAATCCATCATCCGTTCTAATGAATCGGACTGTAATGTTATGTTTCGATGATGTATGCAGGTTTTCTGACCACACAGACTGAACACCTGCAGGTTTGAAGGCTTGAAAATCTGCACATTCTGTCTGAGCCACGATGGTCAAAGATAGTTCACAATAGCGATGGCAATTAAATAACAATTTTATTTTTGTCTGAATGGTTCTGTCTTTGGCAAACTCTTCACCTCTCCGTGGAGCTAATCTGGACAGAAAAAGGGATGAAGCGTTGAATTTCTTAAATCTAAAATGTAAATGATAATAAGAAACAATGACAGTTTGTAGGAAAAGGAAATATATATAAAGGCAGGGGAAGGGGTGGAGGTGGTTTAGGTAAGCGGACCACTGATGTGACCATGCATGCCAAAATAGGGGATTTAAATGCCCCGGCCTATTAAGTAAGGCCTTCCAATAAGTTAACCAGAATCAGCTGAAAATCCAGCCTGACAGACGTGGCCTGCCAGATCTATACATGTAGGCTTCATTTCTTTAATCTTTTTTACAGACGTCACCAGAGCTTTTTTGCCCAAAGGGTCGGAGCCGTGATATAGATGCCATCCGGCACCTTATCCGAGAAGCGAAGAGATTCGTCTATATCTCAGTAACAGATTACCTGCCCTTACTGAACCACAGCTTGCGAGGATCAGCGATTGTGAGGTGAAAAAGAATCTTGTTTATTATATTTTTGCAATACATAAGTGAGCTCACCTAAAATGACCATCATTATATAATCATTTTCCACCTCTTCTTATCAGTTTTACCCTCGTGTCTTTTCAAACTTGTATGACTGTCTTTTTTCTACAGAACCCAAAGAAGATATTTTGAAGAATTTTGCAACTGGCACGTACTTTTATTGGTTTTGTGTTCATGCAATAGAAGTGATGTTCACATTGGTTTTCGCTTAATCACATTCTTCAAAATGTCTTCTTTTATATTGTGTGGATAAATGAAAGTCATATATTAACGTTTACATTACTGTAAACCAGGACTGTGTGTGTGTTGCCTGGGGATTATACCGTGACCTTCGCCCCCTTAACGCCGAGCTCCACCAGTTGAGCTGCAGGAGCCCATAATGCATCCCAAGAGCCTCATCACACTTGCAATCTTGTGGTTATGGCTTCATATCTACACCGATATTACCTGTGGGCTTGTGTTTATGATTAAATCACAGCCGATATGAGACACACATGACACCTTGCTTGTGTGCTATTGCTTTTTATATTAAAATGTAATAATTGTAATAAGTATGTCTGCACTCTGTTTGCTTTTATGCTTTAGATATTGGTCACCAATAGACGAGATGCTCCGAGAAGCTGCGGTTCTGAGAAAGGTCAAAGTTCGTCTCCTGATAAGCCTGTGGACGCGCACACACCCACTAACCTTTAACTTTATGACATCAATGCAGGCACTGTGCGTGGGGCTCCCTGGCTGCTCGGTGGAGGCCGTAAGAAAAGATTCTGATGGATTGATATTTGAATGTATGAGGAAATATGTATGCTTCTTTACTTGAACATATTTGTTTTGATTTAGAGATTTTACAAAGGCAAGGAACAGATGGGAGGAGTAAACGAGAATAAATTCATGGTGACGGATAATGCAGTGTACATAGGTAAGGACATCTCTCAAAGTAAGATTCATTTTATTGTGCTTAATTTATGCAAAAAATGCAAACAAATGTATGTTATATTTCTTCTGTTATTCCCAAGGATAACGTTCATAGTTGCTTAAGCATTTTTTTCCAAGAATGGAGCAACTTGTCAAATGACATGGGGCAAATTGTCATATTGGGAATCTATTTTAATCTATTTTGCCAGCCACAATAAAACAATCGTTTAGTTTAAAACATTTAATGAAACAATGACATGCAAATTCACTGATACTGAACAAACATTTTGACATATGGCCCAATGACAATCAGACACTGACCTCCAACCTGACATTTATGAAAAACACAGACAGCTGCAACCAATTTATTATGCACAGTTTATGACTCACATGTACCATTTATAGACATTTATATTCCTTATTATATTAGATTATATTTATATTCAAATCTCTTTTCATAAGGGAATCTGGACTGGGTTGGCAGTGATTTTGCCTTCAACGCCGGAGCCGGTCTGGTGATTCAGGAACCGCAGAGCCAGCAGCAGGACGGTCCCAACTCTATTGTAGAGCAAATGACTGCTGCATTTGAAAGAGACTGGTTTTCACCCTACACAATAAACCTGCAGGCTGGCAAGAACATCGTGCAAGATAGCCAAAACATGTGGCAGAAGGGACAAGCTCTGAAGACAAATCCAGAGAGCAGAGAGAGTAAGTGAGCACTGGGAACTGTCTAAAGTGGGACCAATGAGCACAACACATTTGGGCCTCCGAACCTCTTAGCCCTGACTCGATGGAACTCAATTACAGTCTTCGAAGGACTTGTGTGAAGGGAACAATTTTCAGTATGCACTTTCATTTTTTTACACTTC
>CM065670.1:378508-428508 GCA_033220385.1 Triplophysa yarkandensis | reverse complement strand
TCATCACATGCTGCATCCATGGCCACTAGCAGGGCCATTTGGGTATGTGGATGCCGGTCATATACCTTCCACCTCCAGGAAGAGAAAAATTCCTCTATTGGATTTAGGAATGGTGAGTAGGGAGGGAGATATTCCACCAGCATCCTATCATGTGCTGCAAACCACTGTCTGACAACATCTGAGTGGTGAAAACGCACATTATCCCAAACAACAACATGCTTATTCAGATGGTCTCCAGTTAGACCCCTCTCATTCTCAGGGATTATGTCCCTGTAAAGAGTGTCTAAAAAAGTCAGCAGATGCTGTGTGTTGTATGGACCAAGACGGGGTATATGGGTGAGGACGCCGTTTTCTGAGATGGCTGCACACATAGTAATATTCCCTCCTCGTTGGCCTGGGACATCAATGGTTGCTCTCTGTCCAATGCGATTCCTTCCACGTCTTCTACCTTTTGCCAGATTGAAACCTGCCTCATCAAGGTATATGAATGTGTGCAGCGGTTCCCTGGCCTCCAGCTCCAGTACACGCTTTATTACAGAAGAGGGAGCGAGAAAAACTATAACAACTTTTCCTGTGTAACATAATGCATTTTGGACAACATATAGTACAGCATGCACTGTGAATACACATACACAGAGCTGTCATGTAAGTGTAGTGCATGACACTACACAAAGTAAACAGTTTACAGCACTGAACATTAGAGTATGCATAGAACATGTTTTACCTGTACATACTGGTGACGGATCTCCTTCACTCTGTCGCTGTTCCGTTCAAATGGCACATTGTACAATTGTTTCATGCGCATTTCATTTCTCCTGAGCACTCTGTCAATTGTAGCGATTGAAACGGATTCAATATTCCCAAAGATGTTGTCATCCTCTATAACAGCACTTTGTATCTCTCTCAACCTTATGGCATTGTTTGCAATCACCATTGCACAAATGGCTTCCTCTTGTTGCGGAGTAAAAAGGGGCCCTCTTCCACCTCGGCAAGGTTGTCTTGCAATCCTATGTGGTGCAGAGTAAAATGACAGTAAATATGGCAAATCGTTACTGTAACACTACAATACACTAAATCTGTGATGCAGTAAAGCTGTAAGTCTAAATGTAAAATGTAAAAAGTGACAAGTTCTTGTCCCACTGCAAGCTTCATGTATGACACAATGACAGTAGTGCAGTGCAGATTGTTTGGTGCTGAATTACGTTCCATTTATACACACCTGTTCTCCCGACGAAATGTTTGAATAATTGAATTTACAGTGGTTCTCCCAACATTTGGCTGCACCCTTCGACCAGCCTCAGCCATTGTGAGGCCGTGATTGACAACATGATCCACAATTGTAGCCCTGATTTCATCGGGAATCCGCCTATGTACTTGGCCTCTTCTTCCTCTTCCCCTGTTTTGTCCCCTTCCCCTTCCTCCCCGCACCCTCACCCCTCTTCCACGAGGCTGACCTTCCATTTCTGTGTCACAGTATTGTAGAAATGGTACACACTATGTCCTGCTTGGTTCATATATGCTTATGAAGTGGGGGTTTATGGGATTCAGCTCTTGAGCTCTAATGCTTCACACACCCCTTCTCATCAGTGAAAGCTGAGGTTCACCTGAGAGAAATTGTTCAATTTAGGAGACATTTTCAGGAAAAAAAAGATTTAATTTTTTTTTATAAAATTTGCTTGACAGATTTTGACAACTAGTTCAACATTTTTGTATGTAATGACTCAAGCAATGAAATGAGGACTATTAGTTTTATATGGAATGACTATTCAGCATTCACAAGTTTAGTTAATTTTGACTGACATGACATAAGCAAATGATAATGTTATAAAACAGCAGAGAGTTGTATGAAAGCAATTGATGCATGTCCAAAAGCATTTGCAATTTGTTGGAAGGAATGAGAAACTGCTACTATGATGTGCACAAATGACTAAATGTTGTGTAGGTTGAACTAAATGTTGTGCAAATGTTAATAGTGATGTGAGAAATGCACCAAAGCGACTGAGAAAAACTGTAAAGATTTTTTGGTTATACAATGTATGTCAATTGTGCAAATACATTTTCGGTTTATATATAAATACAGATATATGTATGTATGTAAGAATAAAATATGTATGACATTTTAAATTTGATTTGAATTATTCCATTTAAACAATACATTTTAATATTTTCATATATGTGTGTGTATATGTGTATATGAATGAGAAAGTTATACCGGCAGAACACATGTATGTTATGCACACACACTATTCTGGATGCGATTAATCGCAAATAATAAGCCCTAGATTTTCTCAAACGTACATTTTATACAACTGCCAATATCTGATTGTGTTACAGGTGAAGACATTTGGTCAACTAGGCGAGCAGGAAAGCAACGTCTTCTCTGAATACACTGAATTAGTCGATGGCATATTTTTGAACAAGGTCATGGATCAAATGTAAGTATGTCCGATAAATATATGAAAAATGTCTGTACAGCATACAGTATATAGATCTACATTTAGATTTCTTGGTTATTTTGTGAACTCTCGGTAAGGAATCTGGATGAGTATTCACATTGCATTAACATTTACATTCATGCGTGGCAGATGTTTTATCCACAGCGTCTTACATTGCATTATATTACAATTGAAAACATGATCATGGTGCTGCTAGATATTTACAACATGTGACACAAACACTCAACCCTTACAGAAAAGACGCGAAATTCTTATGGTCAAAAAACATGTGAACACAAGTGAAATGTGTGTTTTTGTAACACTTTTTTGGGAATCACTTATACCCAGAGGATCACATGTGCAATATGTGATGCAGTATCTAACATGCGATCACATGTTTTTCACATGTCACCACGTATTACACATGTGATCTCATGGATTTTTTACATGTGATACCATGGGTTTCACTTGGGAAATGTTATGGGATTCACACAAAAGGTTTCAGTCGCATGTGTTTTTGCACTTGTAAAGCACACATGTGAAAAACATGAAGATCATGTGTCTTTTCTAAGTAACCATAGTTAAACGATGGTATTTGAAGTTTAACTATGG
The DNA here is from genome assembly GCA_033220385.1 of Triplophysa yarkandensis. Lineage (NCBI taxonomy): Eukaryota > Metazoa > Chordata > Actinopteri > Cypriniformes > Nemacheilidae > Triplophysa > Triplophysa yarkandensis. Next base: position 425,461 of record CM065670.1, on the reverse strand, counting down.
TTTTATACATGGTAATTAATCTTCTGCCACTTTTGCATAAATCAAAATAAGGCACGCTTTAAGATTGTAGTTATTTGCTTATATTGTAATTTAAAGCTATTCAGTGATGTGGAAAGTTTATAGACATGTTGTTTCATTTCTCAGATCGTCTCTACATGTGTAATGCAAACATTTGTGCTAACTGTCTAGACATCAAATTACAAAATTACCTCCACCCCTCTTTCTTGTTTGCTTGTAATATCGTGCAGTTGTTGCTCACAACATGTGTTTCAGCTTTTAAATGACCCGTTCCATGAAGAAAGGCCAAAACACAGTATGCTTTGTAACAGCAATGAAGGAACACTTTGTAGTCTTGCGTCGGGTCTGTATTGCGGATAAAATTAGGATGGGTGGGTAGTCTCTGTCCCAATGGCAGAACTTTTTTATGTTTAACTGCTGTATTTTCCAAAACCAAACTAATCTGCAAATATGCTGAGATAAACAGGAGAGTATGAAGCTGGTCTCTGTAATCCCGTAGGTTGGGGGAGGTTGTTGGATTAGGGTTAGTCCTGAGATGTTTTTTAGTGAGGATGGCACAGACTTCATCCCAGACACAAGGGCATCATGGGAGAGCGGTGTGGGGTCAATTTGTCAGGGCAAGGCAGATTGAGGCTCAATTTATTTGACTTTATGTCTGCGTTAGTACCAAATACCTTAAGAATGAATGAAAAGGTGTGTTTTATTGCTTTTTTAGTTTTTCGAAGGATAATGTACTCAACAGTTCCAAGAAATGTGAGTTTTATCCAACAGGCGTAAGTTAATGGTTTACGTTTTGTTTTTCACAGAAATCCAGAAGGGACCGTTCAAGGTTTAAACAAGGTGAAAAATGATGTCGGTCAGAGGGCTCAAAATCTGTCTAATCTAATGTACCACATCAAAACATACTACCAGGTAATGCATGCTCCTTTTTAAGTTTTCTTTAATACTTTTCTTTAACAATGGGATCCAAAAGTTTCAATCTGTACTATAAGGTTTCACTTAAAAAATCTTCTTGCTAAAATGTCCAAATGTCCTGCAGAGATCCAGCAATCGCAACAGAAGTTCAAAGCACATGAACATAAAAGTTCTTTTTTATTCTCAGACCTTAAATATATGTTATAATGTTTTATTATTGTGCTATAAACCTGAAGTAAACGGTTTTTTATTATTCTGTACAAAAAATAATATTTTTTTATAACCATAAGTTTGGTTGGGGTTTTTATAACAATAAGTTTGGTTGATTCATCTCTGTTTCATGTCGTAAGTTTAAGCTCATTCAGAATTGAAGTGCCCTTGAAAAAGGAACAGGGTATAAAGTTATCGCCCAAATTTTCCAGTACCCCTGCCCCTCCACAGAGGACCCACTCTGCATCCTGCACATCTGTCCCTGTGGAAACAATCTCGCCACCAGACCCGCAACCTCTTAAAAGACCCTCTTAAAAGATTGGCCTAGATATGAGGCCACCGAGCCAACATCTGTTTAATCAGTAGCGAGGAAACAGCAATGGCCCAAAGCAAAGCTTCAAAATGACCCAATTCACATCCCATGAGGTCTCTCTCTCTCTCTCTCTGTCTCTCTCTCTCTCTCTCTCTCTCTGTCGCTCTCTCTCTCTCTCTCTCTCTCTCACTCTCTCTCTCTGTCTCTCTCTCTGTCTCTCTCTCTCTCTCTCTCTCTCTCTCTCTCTCTCTCTCTCTCTCTCTCTCTCTCTCTCTCTCTCTCTCTCTCTCTCTCTCTCTCTCTCTCTCTCTCTCTCTCTCTGTCTCTCTCTCTCTCTGTCTCTCTCTCACTCTCTCTGTCTGTCTCTCTCTCTCTCTCTCTCTCTCTCTCTCTCTCTCTCTCTCTCTCTCTCTCTCTCTCTCTCTGTCGCTCTCTCTCTCTCTCTCTCTCTCACTCTCTCTCTCTGTCTCTCTCTCTCTCTCTCTCTCTCTCTCTCTCTCTCTCTCTCTCTCTCTCTCTCTCTCTCTCTCTCTCTCTCTCTCTCTCTCTCTCTCTCTCTCTCTCTCTCTCTCTCTCTCTCTGTTGGCTAAACAGGTCAGAGTAATGATGTTACCCAAGAAAACAGACATCCCAAAAGATGGATTATATCCTGTTGACTAGTTGTGACTGGTTTTTAAGTGGTCTGAAAAACTTTGTTAAATAGTTGACAAAGTTTTCTGGTGTTAAAGCTTCTATGATGTTTACGTTTGAAGGAGACTTTTTAATATTTGAAAGAATAACGATACATAATGTTTTTCCCACTTCAGACATTTATATTTATTATATTATTATATTATTTCCCACACATCATAAATATATAACATTTTACTACAGAAGACATAAATGTAACAATATAAAATATGAATTATACAACACGGATACAGTTCACCTCTGTTAACATTCTTGGCTTTATGCATTTAAAAACCTAATTTTGTGTTAATAACACTTATTTTTAAGTCTTATTTTTGAGTTTTAACACAAACACCATACAATGGTATATAAAGTAAAGCTGGATGATGATTTCAGAAGATAAATTGAATTGGATTTAGTTTATTAATACACACTACAGTAAAGAAGCTGTTTGGACTCTGCAGCGTCTGGAATTAACTTGCACATCCTCTCTTGGGTTTTGTAGGCCTGAGGAGTTTTTGAAGAATCAATCTTTGCTTGAGCTTATTCAGCTGAAATATATTTTTTTTCCAGACAGAGAATTGAATTCATATTCTTTGCCTTTAGTTGAAATGTTCTGTGATGAATAGTCTGCTGTGGTTGTCAGGCTATGTGCTTACTTTATTTTTAAGAAACACTTATAAATCTGTGGTTAAAACTGTAATCTTCGTGAATTATTTCTGCATTGGATCTTTTCACGCTTTTTGAAAAAGAGTTTTGCAGAATTTCCTGACCACAATGGTTGAGATCAATTAAAGTCACACATCAAGGTTTAATAATTGACTTAAACCATCCCCCAGGGTGTCTGCACACCAGTTTCCTGAACTATTTGAGATAGTTTGAAACAATTATTAGCCCCCCGACAACTTGGGTGCAAAAAAAAACTAAGGGCAGGCATGGTGTGTTCTTGCTTTTAGGAAAAAATGAATGCATTGTGTTTCGAGGGTGAAGATAATGTGTATTTCAGCTCTTTCTTGTTTCTGAATTTGTTGCTATTTTAGGAGACCCTGCATCAGCTGGTTATGGTTTCTCCTCCCAACGTATTGCTGCTGGGCAGAAAGCCAGTCTGTGGTACGTCAGCTTTTGAAACAGACTCTGAAAAACTATTCCAGAGGCTACAATCTGATGACAGAAAGATTGCAGTATATAATGATTATGCTGTAAAGTGCTGTGAAAAAGTCTTACGCACTTTAGTTCTTTCGTTGGTTCAATGGTCAGTAATCAGATCATTTGCAGTGTGTCTTAAGAGTTTTAATTCCTTATTATTTATTCGGAAACATGTGCAATAATCCATTTGGAAATTTATCAAGGAATATTGAAAAGAGACTGGATTTTTAAAAAAAATGCTAAAATGAAAGTTATAATGTAAATGTTATTTCATACTGGCACGCTACTCAAATGATATAAGCAACATGTAACACAATTAATTGGGGTGGAAATGTGTGACTTTTGCACATTACTATACAAAATATTCATAAATCTTTATAACGAGTGATAATGGAACATTCACATTTATGATTCTGAAAGAAGTAATGTGTATTATAATATATATATATGTTTAAGTCAAACATGATTTAATGTGCACATGAGCGATTTCAGTTTTTGTTTATTTTAGAGGAAAGTCTAGAAGAAATCAACAAGTTGCTCTTGCTGTTGCTTGGATGTGCTGTACAGGTAATGTTTTATGCAAAATAACATGACAAAAATATTTTGTATAATGTTGGAATTGTATTAATGTGATTTGTTTTATTTTTCTAAAATGTGCTCATTACTTTAATTTTGATATCCACTGTTTTTAATTTACAGTATGCCACATGTGAATGTGAAAAATGTAATGAATATTATTAAAATTTGATTTTTTTTCTTAAATGTTGTCAGTGTGGACAGCTCGTTCTGATTTAATATGATTCAGACATTTTGATTCATCATTATTCATCATTTACTCATCTGATTTACTGTTCACCATATAAAAAACATCTTAATGCAACTCCTAGTCAAGTCATATTTGCTTTTCTTAAAAAAATAAAATAATGAAGTTCAGGTAATCACCTCAAGTTAAGAACTTTAAAAAATAAAACACAGGACAGATTTAAATAAAGTTGACCAAAATGAAAACAGTTGTTGCTCTTTGACATCATGCAGACTTAATAAAGTATTGATTCTAATAATGATATTGCAAAAATGTTATTTAAACCAAACACTTTCTATTTTATAGTGTGAAAGGAAAGAAGAGTACGTTGAGAAGATCCAGAGTCTTGATTTTGACACACAGGCAGCGATCGCAGCTCATATCCAAGAGGTAATTCCAGTTATCCATCTATCCTCCACACATTCTTGTCTCAGAAAAAAACAAATTAGTCTTATTTCATTTCAGTTTGACAACACTGCAAAAAACGCATTTGTTATCAAGCATTTTGACAAATATCTTAAACCTACTAGATATTTTGTCTTGTTTTAGTAAAGAAAATGCATAAATTAAGTAAATTTATCTTTAAAACAAGCAAATCTGCCACTGGAGTTAGAAAATACATTTAAACATACATTTTCTTGATTCTCATATTTTCTTTCCTAAGACAAGACAAAATAGGTTAGGTCACTCTAGGATACATGTACTTAAACAAGACCAAAATTCACAATAAGAAATGCAATTTTTTGTTTGCATTGAAAAGTAATACAATATTATAGTTTATTGATATTATCTCCGTAGGTAAATGTATCATACATCGATTAAAGTGATGCTTTGAACAAATGCTTTGCTGTAGGTGACCCAATGTCAGGAGAAGGTGTTGGATCTGAACTGGTTGGAAATGGAGGGTTCGTGTCCCGAGGAATGGGAAAATCTTTGCAGAAGTATGACCATTAATCTGAAAATGCTAGTGGACCAGCGAGACCGCCAGTTTGAGGTATCTACAGAAATATTAGGGTTTGTTATTAGCAGAGGTGTAGAGACTATTTCAAAATGTCCATTTCTCTCTCTGAATCTACATTTAGACCATAGTGGAGCTGATGCAGTGGAATGGGATTGCACAGTCTGCAGTATACAGTGAAAGCCCCTCCCTCACAGAGTCCTTCGGATGCCAGCTCCCTTTATCCCAGCAGCATCTGTCACTGGAGCTGACCGATGCTAAAACCAAAATCAAACGCCTTCAACAGGAGCTGTGAGCACACACAAACACTGACCCAGACATGCACAGACAGAATCAATGACCAGCTTAAATCCAGGCCAACCGAGTTTATAGCTCAACTGGTACATGGCGCTCATAATGCTTTCAAGGTCATGTGCTTGATTTAGGGGGAACACATGATAATTATAGAGAAAACTATAGGTTATATTAGCCTCCACATCTACAGATAACAACATGTTTACACATCTAAAATGTTTCATTTGAATGAATTTGGATTCATTGATTATCCTTTATCATTTATCAGCTGGAAAAATAAATCTAAAAATCACCCTAAAATATTTTTTGTGTGTTATAACGTAATACTTTTTAAATAAAAAGCTTATGCCCTTAAAATCTGTATTAAAAAAAAACATTTGTGAAACAATAACTGGATGGCCAAGTCCAGCCTACCTTTGTCTAATTTCAAAATCTGTTTGATTGGGATATTTGTGACACATTTGTGATAAGAAAATAAAACCTTCGTTTAATGTTAACTTCAACTTTAATTTCAGGAATATTTTTATCCTATGTATCACCTTACAATATGTAAACACTGATCCAACAGAAGGTCCGGTTTAAGTTTGTTTCGATTATACAGATTCTGTATCAATGTTGTGTAGGGTTCATTTTTGCAGTGTTTAAAACTGAAATTGGAAGTTCAGCTGGACCCATGTGGTTTTCTCCCTTTAAAGTTGTCTATAGTTGTTGTAAGTTGTGGATTCTGTTATTCTCTTTCATTTTAAATGATATTGTGGTAAGTCGTGGTCTGGTGGTTAGGGAATTGGACTTATAAGCAGAAGGTTGCAGGTTCGAATCCTGGTTCCAGCAGACAATTACTGAAGTGTCTGTGAGCAAGACACCTTACCCCTGTTTGCTCTGCAGTGATAATTGGCTACTGCATAATACTGTAAGTCACTGCGGATAAAAGCGTCTGCCAAATGAATAAATGTAAATGTAAAGAGCATTACCTTTGTTTTAATAGTTATTCTTCTTGCTGGTTTTAGAAGGTTAAGGTGTTGATGTTGTTTTTTCTTTATTTTGCCCCACTTTTATTTTCTTAGTGTAACAAATCAGGCAGGGAACCCCCATTTATTTTCACTCATTCATCTTTCTGTCCATCAATGTTTATCCATGCATCAGACACACTGTACAATGCAGGACTCAAAGCGGTCCTCAGATTGTGTTATGGAACATTTCCTCCGGCAGAATTGCTAATGAAATTGATGTGACATACAGCCAAGTATGATGACCCATAGTCAGAATTCGTGCCATGAATTTAACCCATTCCAAAGTGCCCACACACAGCTGTGAATACACACCAACCTTCAACACACACCGGCCTGAGACTCTTACCCGAAACCCATTTCTTCACATATATTCTCTATATAATCTCAGTTTTGACTGCATTCTTTTATGAATTTGGCAGAATATTTAATCCAGATTGATTTATAACCTATTTATATCCTAATTTTGTAATGTAACAAAGTAACGTAAATTAGTTAAATAAATATGCACAGTGTTTACTTCTGGTCTTAATTAAAAAAAGATATGTGTATCCACATGTGTACCTAAACTTGAGTGAGGATTGATTTTTATATATGATATTGTTGGTTTTCTGTGTTACAGAGAAGAGAAGAGTGAACAGCTCTTGGACTGCAGGCAGGACTTGGACAATATAGAGGCAGAGCTTAAAAAACTTCAACAGGAGGTACTGAAAATTTTAATTGTGTACACGATTGTACCTGTTTCAGGCATTATCTTTGTGGATTTAAATTGATTGCTTACATTTTCTTAATAAGGGGGAATACAGGACGATGGGATTTTATTTTTCGTGTATATTAAGCATTTAATTTTCTGAAGAAATATATTATTCTTGCATTCTTTGCCCAATTGCATTGACTGTTTTCTTAATTCCTCTGTGTTCTGGTTGTGAGGCAGAACTTGCAGCTTTTAACAGATGCTCGGGCAGCCAGGATGTATCGTGATGAACTGGATGCAGTGAAAGAAAGAGCCATCAGAGCAGACAAACTGGAGGGTGAAGTGACACGCTACCGAGAAAAACTTCACAACTTGAGCCTTTACAAAGTCAAGCTAGAGGTGCGTATATCAACTTATTATCACATTCTTGACTTTTACCACTTATAGCTTGACTTTCTCGTTTCTTTTCATTGCAAGGAACTTAAAGAGGATAATCAGGTGTTGATGGAAAGTAAAGTCATGCTGGAGGAACAGCTACAGAGCACGAGAGCACGAGCCGACAGACTACATCATCTAGAGAAACACAATCTGCTCCTGGAAGCAAAACTTTATGATGTGGAGCAGGTCAGAAGAGAAAATTACACCTGTTTAAGAATATCCCATTCTACTGTATTCTTACAGTTTTAATGCTTTCTGCTTGAGTCAAATATGATTTCATGTGTTTTAGGAAAGAGCCGCGGACAGGAGACTCATAGAGGAACTTATGGAGAGAAATGTAACACTGGAGCTCTCTCAAAAACGGACCGTAGAGGAATCACAACTTCTGGGCTGGGAGCTAGAACAGCTTGGAATGAACACTCAAGAGAATTCAGTGTCAGGTAAATATTGCATTTACACACCTATACATATACATTATAACTAGGGCTGTATTTGCAGAATGTCTGTGGATTGTGCATATTAATTTTCTATTTAAAATTGCATAAACATACATGCATATGTTTGAGAAAAAATTACAATTTAAAATGAGTTTATATACAATCAAATTTTATTTTGGATACAGTTAATCATGATTTGATATATGTGTGTTTGTGCGTGTGCCTGCGTGCTTGTGTGCATGTGTATTATTATTTTGTATTATATTTTCTTGAAAATTGTTATATAACAGGATTTTTTAAGCAAAAAGACCCAAAGGCCAGACATTTTTGTACATTTGGGAATTTAGATTATAAAAAACTTTTTTAGGACCTGTTTAATTTAATTGGCAGCATTAAAAAAAATATACTAAATATATCCAAATTTTTGTCAATGATAAAATGTATGTGATTTTGGAATGACGGCATTCATCACGTCATGATAGTGAGTTTCTTAATATGGATGTGCTGTTCATCTTCATGCCTTCAGAGTTGAAGTCTTTTGACCAGGAGGTCACAGAGAAGACATGCAGCCGATTGCTGAAACTAGAAAATGAAAACCAGAGGTTGCTGAAGGTACTTGAAGATCTTGACACAACCCCACTCTTATCAAATGATCTACAATTTTGTATTAGTCAAGAGTGCCCTACACACCTACCATCTCAAAGGACACTGGAGAATAATGTCAGCAAACAAGAAAAAGACGATGATGGTATTCACGATGCTGGTTGCTTTCCTGAGACCATGAAAGAAACGACAGAAAAGGAGAGAATATGTCAAGCAGATTGTGAAAGTCTCGGTTTGTCTTCAGCATTTGCAAACGGCCACAGAAGGACCAGCAACACAAAACATCAAAAGCTGCTTACATCTTTGGAAAATGGTAACTGCCTTGAATCAGAACTTCATGAGGTGGAGAACCTGAGTTCTGAAAGATCCAATCATCAAGCTATTAAACAAGCTCTAGAGAATGACCATCATGAGCTAGAAAAAGACCTTGGTAAAAAATCTAACGGTTATAGTAAGGTGTGTGTCAATATCAAAGACCTAGAGAAGACAAACCAAGATCTGCTTCAACAGGCTGTGACGGACAAGATGCTGCTTACAACATCTAAAGAGGTTGACCTTAACACTTTCTTGTAGTTTCTCTTGCCATTTATATAGCGATCTCAATGAATCATGATCTGTGTTTCAGCAGGAAGTGTTGGATCAGAGATTAAGAGCTCAACAGAAGGAGATTGATCTTGAGAAATTGACTTATGAACTGAAGAAGTTGAGATCAAAGCAGGAGATGGGAACGAGAGACCAGCCATCCATAGACCAGTAACCCAAAAACTAATACTTTTAAATGCAGAAGCTTTCCTCTGAGATGTTTATAAGACAATCCTTCTGTTTTTACATTCAGCATGTGTCAGAAGCTGGAGTCTTCTTTGATGAAATCTCTAAAGATGAAAAAGGAGAGAATGGCGATTCTGGAAGCCCGTCTAGAGGAGTCATCCAAGATAAACCACCAGCTACAGCAGGATCTCAAAAATGTGAGCCAAACCCAACTTTCACTTCAGAGGATATGTTTGAAATTGCAGATTCTCTTTAATTATTTTTACAACTGGTCCGTCTTTTTATATCGTCTCTTGTTGTAATGATTATCGTACGGTTTGGGTTTTTGCAGGTCAAACAGAACTATGAGGCTTTACTTCAGAGACAGGAGGAGAAGAACAGTCAAAGCTCTTCTCCAGAGAGGACATGGCAGATTGAGAGTCAGAAAGCCACATGGGCATTACTAAAGGTCAAAGATCAGCTGATAAACGTGGAGAGAAACGTGAGTCCTTCAGCATTAAAATTAGGATCCACAGTCACCTAAAAGCAATTTTAAACTTAAATGCATAGTACATAAAAAATATGTTAATTCTGTGCTAGTAACAAAACAGTTCTTAGACACCATTGACTACCACAGTAGGACTAGATTCCACTTTGCAGTTTTCAAAAAAAAATTTTAAAATAAACTTATTGTTTAATAAAAAAAAAAAACTAAAACTCAATAGACATGTTAGTCTTTAAACAAACAAAAAAACCTTTTCCCACCTCAGCCAAAATAAAATACAAATTTACAGCGGTGTTAGTAACTTTATCACAAAATGGCTGTAGAACCTTTTCCTATGAAGTTAAGTTCTTCAGCTAGCATACATGAGAAAACAACAATAAACAATGTACAGGCCATCTTTTTAATCTTGGTGGCGCCAAATATTAGATGTCACTTCTGCTTTGTCATTTAAAGCAAGGAAACATTATATATAAAGAAAATCAAGCTAGTGTGACAGGGTGGTAAGTCAAACTGAGGGACGCACACATATCATCAAATAATAACCAAAAATTCTTTGAACAGTTACACACTCATAAATAAAATAAAACATGGGGAATAAATAAAGTAATAGATTATTTGTGGATATTTAAGATGCAAATGATACCACAGACATTTGAAATTTGCATATTAAAAAATATTTAAAATATAATTTTAATATATCTTTTCAACAAGGACACTTGAATTAATAATTTGTGTGAAGAATGACTCATGTTCTGTTGAACAGAAATGAGATATTTTGAAGTATGTAGGATGGCAAAAGTTCAGGGGCACTTTTAACTACCATTTTATTCCTCCTGCTATGGAAGTCAGAGGGGTCCTAAAACTGTTTGGTTAGGTGCATTTATCAAAACAACTTTCTGTGTTTATAAAGTTTTGAACTATCACTTCTTGAACTTGAACTTGAACATCTTTACAACTAAATGCTTACCTTTGATTTCTCTTGCGTAGAACGCAACGTTGTTGGCAGAGAAGCAGGCGTTGCAGACGCAGTTACAGAGTTTGCAGACGCAGTCAGACAGGCTGCAAGCACAAATAGTTGCTTTGCAGCAGCAAATGGCTTCCTTGCAGGAGAGCAACACAAATCTGCAGACTCACAATGCACAACTTCAGGTAATTGATATTGAACATGCAATCTTTTGCTGTTAATCTACTTTATGAGTATAAAATAATAATGTAATACTCAAAGTTACTGGAAATGGGATATAAAATAAAATACGGTCTGATCAATAGTCTGCTCTCTTTGTCTCTTTATAATTGTCTCAGGTGGAAAAGTCCACTCTGTCCACCCAGAATGCTCAGCTGCAGCGGGAGCGTCAGAGCTCAGAGGCGGAGAGGGAAGCGGCGTTACGAGAGAGAGAAGATCTGCGTACGGTTAATGAACTCCTGCTGCGAGATCACGAGAGACTGAGCGTCCTGCACGAGAGACAGGCGGCCGAGCTGGAGGTGCTTTCCCACAGGTACTCTACACTGGAAAGTAACCACCGAACCCTGGAGATCGAGCACAGATCACTTGAGGACAGGTCAGTACAACCACACCGCTCTTACAGTCTTTTATTTCATACAAAATGCAAAACCTTTATTTCTTGTTGTTTCCAAAAGTCCAAAAATAACAAAATAGGTTCAATCGAGTAAACAATATTTTTAATATTTCTGGAAGTATTCATGCTGATATGAAGACAGAATTACAATGTTTATTATAATAAGTATTTCTTTATTGATTTTTGTATTTATTTGTTTTTATTTAAGAAATTAAATTTTTGCATTTTCTTATATATTTTGGTCTTTTGCACAGTAAGTAGAAAAAAAATAATATATTTAATTATGCATTGATGTTTGCTGTGTGAATACATTTATTTTGATTATCTGCTGCAATATAAGGTGACTTTCTGCTATACATGTGTGTTAATGTACTCACATGTGAAAAAGAAGTAGCTTTTGTTTATCTGTAGGTATGACACACTACTTCAGCAGAGAGCTCAACTTGAAGGTTTGGAGAAAGCTTTGAGAGAAGAACAGCAGAAGATGCAGGATGAGATATTAACACAGAGAAACACAACAGCGGAATGCCAAAGACTACGAGATGAAAAGGACTGGTCCGTGTTCTTTCATATGTTATTGGATTCTCATTAAAAGTGATGCGTATCTGACATAATTATTCTGTAAAAGTTTAAATCAATTCTTCAACTTGATGTCCTTTATCCTCTATTCAGGATGAATCAGACCTACCAGAGGCTGTTAGTAGAAAATGATGGACTTCAGACGGAGCACAGCGACATGAAGACTCAGCTGAACTCCTGCAAACTGGAGCAGAAACAGCTTGAATCAGATCTGTTCAAGGCCAAAGAGAACAACCAACAGCTGGACATCACCACCATTAAACTGAGCAACCAATGTGAGGTACACTAACACTAATCAAATATATTTCTATTTGGCATATCAACAGATATACAAACATAAATCATTATATCTGCTGCTCTTCCGTCTTAGCTGTTGACCCAGCTCAAGGGAAACTTGGAGGAGGAAAACCGACACTTGTTGGACCAGATCCAGAGTCTGATGATGCAGAACAGGACCTTGTTAGACCAGACCATGGAGAGCAAAGACCTGTTCCATTTAGAACAAAGACAGTATATGTAAGAGATAGTTTTTGTATTTAATACTGAATTCTGTGCATGTTATAAATCCGTTTAATTAATATTCAGTGTCACTCAAAATTTGCCTAATAATTAAAGAAGTAATATACTATAATATACTTATATTTTTGCTCCTTATACCACATTAACATTTTTACTTACTTTTGCTGGACAGAGACAAACTTAATGAACTCAGAAGGCAGAAAGAGAAGCTGGAGGAGAAAATCATGGATCAGTACAAGTTCTTTGACCCTTCACCTCCACGCAGGTAATGTCCTACAGATTTGGTATCACGTATTTGTTTGTTTGAGCCCTCACGAACATGTGATCATGGTTCTGCGCTCTCATCACCGCAGACAGAAGAACTGGATTACCCTCAAGATGAAGAAGCTGATGAAGACTCGGAGTCGCGACCAGCAACACGTACATCCCTCGGCTCCTCCTCTCCGCTCTGAGTCCTGTGAGGGTCTGGATAACCTGCGTTGCCGTGACAACGGCTCTCTTACTGGTTCTCAGGGTTCGGAGGAATCCGCCTCCAACTCCATCAACGATGATGGCCCCTTCCCCAGGAAGAGCAGCAGTGAGTATGACCTCAATTACCTGAAACACTCGCTGTCCAATCAGGAACATCCAGAAACAACCCGTCAAATCCACAGCAAACCTTTAGCCCCAGCTCCAGCATCCAGTGGTCCGGCAAACACTCGTGGACTGTCATGGGACAGCTGTGCGAAGGATAGAAACATGTCCGGCTCCCCTGCTTTGTTTAGAAAAATCTTCAACTCCCCAAAGCCTAGAAACGTCTTCTACAGAGAACTTAAAGAGGAACCAAATAAATCGAAATAAATGTTTGTGTACAAATATAAAGGTTTGATGTTTTTCCTAATGCATGTAAAGTCTGATGTGTAGGTTTTGTGTTTTACATGATTCAAAGGAGGGGTTTCACATTGTTTAGGGACTATAAGTGCTTTGTACAGAAAACATGCTGAGTAGTCATGTTCAACGTGGCCTAGTTTTTTAAATCCGAGGTAGTCTAAGTAGTATTTCCATGCTCAATACACACACCATGTACGACCAAAGCCTTCAGAAAGGTCCTTTTAAATATTCAACCTATGAGTTTTTTTTCCAGAAACAATCGAAAAGCTGTATTTGTTTTCTGTTATAGTGAGCAAAACAAATACTTTGTGTAGATATAAACAGCACTGTTCTATACTACAGATACTCAACATTAACACAAGAGAGTGGCAGAGACTGCTTATGATACCCCTCCTTTAAAAGTGATGTGGGCTAATTTTGCAATGAGAAAATACTTAGACCAGCATAATACGCCAAGATAAGTTGCATGTTTGTTTTTTTATTTATGTTTTTTTATCCGGCTTCCGTGGTGCAGAAATGTGCACATCCTATATAAAACGTTGTGTGCATACATCTTTTTTCTTAAGGGAACATTTCACGCCAAAAAGACATGAAAAATCTTACTAAAATTTAAAATGACTTACCCTTTTTTCTATTTAGCCTCGTGATAGCATGTTACTTATGCAGAACCCAAAATAGGATATTTTGAAATGTTAGTTACCTAAAAACCTTGAACCACTTTAACTTCTAATGTATAGACACAAAATCAATACATGTCAATGGAAACTGACAGTGTATGTTTACCACATTCTTTAAAATATCATGTGTGACAATCACACATGGCTAAAAATAAACTAAAACGTGAAATAATTATTTTGAGGTGAGCTATCACTGTAAAATTTTTGTTTAAATGTACATCACATGAAATGTAAAGTTGGTAAAAAGATGTATGTGATTGTGTTCACCAAACTAATGTTCATGTTTCCCCTTCCTCTCCCGTCTTCATGTCCATCGTGGTGTTCAAGTCATCCCTCTGAAAATGTTTCACGTTAAGCGTAACAGAGCAAAGGATAAAGACAAAGTCAAGTCCCTCTTCCGTCGATCTCTGTGTAAGACCTCTCGTCTGTTTTACCACTCGTCACTGTTTCACATTTGTTTTAATACTTTTGTACTGCTGCTTTTGTATGGCTCATGTCATGACAGATCAGATTTTTCATCTTTGCACACAAAATACTGTATTATTATGTACTGTAGCTTAACTGAACATTTACTAATAGTCATTTTAAAACGCACATGGATTTATTAACACTATAAGGGAAAATTGCATACGTATTATATAAGACACCTTTAAACGGAATAGAATAGGTTGTAGCCTTTCACCCCTTAGGGCACCTCTCATCTCTTGGTCATGTTTCCTCTTCATCTCTTGTCGTGTTTCATCTCAGCCATGAATGACCTGCTGCAGGCAAAGGAGGATCTTGAGGAAGACTCTGAACATGCAGAGGAGAAGATATTACAGTCAGAAATCCCCTTCACATCATCATCATCATGGTCATCCATACATCATTACCGTTCCATAGACAGTCATAAAACAATTCTCAATCAAGGTACATGTCAAAACGCTGCATGATAAGTAGAGATGGGCTGTTAGAGGATTAAAGGAATTTGATTTAGGGTTATAGGCTTGTTTCAAACCCCTAAGTAACTGAACTTCGGACCCAAGATTATTAAAAGATGACTAGAAGATGATAAGAATTAAGGATGGTACGGTTATCTACTCACTTTAATGGCATTCCAAACATATATATGTTGAAGGATGTTGTTAGCAACAAACACAAAACGACTAAGATATTTCTCAAAATATCTTCTTTTGCGTTCCACTGAGGATTTACATGTTTTACCCCTGGGTGAAAGAAATAGGATTTTTTATTTTAAGGTCAACGTTCACTTTAAGTAACAACATCAGTTTGCAATTTTTGCACATTATTCTGTTCTGCATAGTAAATAGAAATTGTTTGGATTTTCTGCTTCATTGCTTTGAAATAAACACATGAAAGTTATCATCCGACCTGGATAGTTCTGTCTGAAAGACTAACTTTAATATCATCTAACTTTATGTCTCTACATTCACTCTTCAGGTAAAGATTTACAACAAGATATTCCCCCCAGGGTTGCAAATGGGCATGATGTCCATAAACATGGTAAGATTTTATAAATATCTTTCCCAAAAATAGGTTTATAGAACTTTATATTTAACTTTATATTTTATATTATTTTATCCTATAGTACATGCATATGTTTCACCTTTGGATATTTTTTAGATTTATATATAATTGAAGAGTTTATTTTTAAACTTGTATTAAAAACAGAAAACAGATCAACCCTGCATTTCTTTGTTCTGCTGAACTCAAAGAAAGATATTTGTAAAAATGTTACAATCAAGATTTCTGGGGAACAATTTTTCCACCATAGTAGAAAAAAATTACATTTTTCCTTACAAAGATAGTATGAGTAATTTCATTTTTTCAATTTTTTCTATTTCTATTTTCTAATTACGCCACAGAATTCTCAGTTGCTAACATTCTTCCAAATATCTTATATTTGTACAAGCCTCCCAACAATATTCAGGAAGGTTTGGAAAAACTTGAGTAATTCATGACAGAGTTTTTTTTTAAGGAATAATATCTTAAAATAATTAAAAAAATATGGTGACATTCTAAAGCTTACAAATTTTACGCAGGTTTGATCGGTAAATCGAGTCGTGCACACAGTGCCAGCAGTGGTGAGTTCAGCTTGAGTTTGGAGAATGAAGCTTGGTCCAGTGACAGCAGTCCCCATCCAGACCCGCTCTACAGAAATCACAGAACCAGTGAAACCCCTTCTCCACCCGGTCAAGACTCCAAACCCAGGTCTTCCTCAGGGAGTAGGGTGAGGAGATCCAGCAGCGGAAGAACTTCTGAAGACCGTTCATTTCACAAGCTGGACAAAGCTTGCATCGTTTTATATAAAACACAAAGTGTTCAAAGTACAGAGGGAGATCTTAAATCTGCTCTGGACACTCAAGGAAAGTCGACATCTGTGTCCGGCTGTTTGAATTGCTTTGCCACTCCATTGCGGAGCCCCAAACCAGGCCACGATCCATCCAGTTTACCTCGTGCCAGCTGTGTCATCTCCACGTCAGAGGGCAACAGTCGGCGAGCTAGTGTCCACAGCACCACGTCTGGGAGGTCTGTGACATCACTGACCAGTAAATATGGTGTTGGACCTCAAATGAATCAGCGTGACCCTGGTGAAGGGGAAAAGAAAGAAACCACAGATGAAGAAGGAGTGGACAGAAAAACAGACCAAATGTTTGATTCTGAGTTTATCGTGGAGTCATTCTTTACCAACACGATTTTTAATGAGAAGAGTTAAGATACTAGAAGCAAGACCAGAATCTAAAGACCAGTAGAGTTTCCAAAATTAAGTCTTGGTTTGGGCACATACTATAAAAATATTTAATGCACTGTAAGCCGGTTTGGATAAAAGCTTCAGCATAGAGCATAAATGTCAGTTGTCATTTAGTAAATATTATCAGTTGAGTTAGAAGTTTAAAGAATTAAGAGATAGGATTATGAGTAGCTCCAAAACACTCTTGTACTTATAATCCTATTTTCACTAATGCTGCTATGCAGCAGTGTCATTTGGGAAAATAAACTTAATTAATTAATTGTATGCCTTAGTGAGACAGAATATAATATGATATATTAATAATGTGGCTTTTTCAGTGTCAAGCTAATGTAATAAATAGAACCTTTGTCTCTTAAGAACAAACACAGTTTTTTATAGTGGGTCTTAGTTCGAGTGGCACACAGAATCATGGGAACCTTCTGTAGCATTATGTTTTCGTCTGTCTTTACATTCATTTTAAATTGGTTTTCTTAAGTGTTTTACAGTTTATTTTGGTGCTTTATGTATTTATTGTCTTGTTTCAGTAGATGTTAAGGATTTCTTTTATTTTTCCAAATGACATGCATGAAAGTGTCAGCTCCATTGTGCATGTGATCTTTCAATCCGACACAATACGACCACAATATTTTCACATGCAGAATAAAAGAGAAAATTTACATGTATGCTTTCATAATAATAATAATTTCATTATAATAATAAATGTTTTTTTTCTTCTAGGTTTTTGTTTTCTACATTTAAAGTATGCATATTTAAAAACATAAATAAAGATCATATGATTTTGTTATAATAACTGGTGTATATTTATTCTTTAGGTTTTTGGACATTAAATGCATTGCTATAGGATTATTTTCCATGGGTAAAACACATCTCTAAATGTTTTAAAATGAGTTTTAACATTAAAATCTCTCCTGTACTATGACTGCTGTACATCCATCACACATTTATCTTTGTCATTTCTTCATTTCTTTAAGGTTTGATATCTCATTGTACAGCCTGAGATCTTTTATTAATGTTCTTCTAGCTTTCTTATTCTGTTACAATGAAATAGTATTTCAATACATTATGAATTCTTAAAAATTTAAGAAAACTGTTTTTGTTGTTATTAAACTTACATTTATGAATACAAAATTTAATGGGAAAAATATATGTTTTAAATATATATATATTTTTATAACATAACAAGCATTCTTATGTGATTCTAAAATTATTTATTTGAAAGAAAGATATCTCGCTGTATATTATTAATAATAAATAAACTAATATTGGCCTCAGTATACCAACATATCCAAAATAAATGAAATACAGATTTAATATGCATTTCAATATAAGCTTTATAAAATGAGTTAATTAGTTTGAAAAATACTTATTTAACTTTATAAATGAGGAAAAACCTTTGCTAAACGAACATATTTTTTCCAATTTAAATTTATTAATAAATTATTCCTTTTTTTCAAATAAAAGAGACCTTATTTAGTCATTTATATCTTTTTTTTACCTGAAAAAACATATTTTACCCAGAAGTCTCTTTGTCATATTTTTTTTATTTTTTATTTCATTTAAATTTTTTTCTCTTTGTCATATTTTTACGTCACAGAAATGAATTCGATGACGTCATTTCAAACATCGCTGTGAAACGTCAAATGTACCAAGTGACGCCTCCATGTCGCAGGGACCCAATGTCTAGAACAGTTCAAATAAATAAACATACACATATTAATTAAAATAAAAACGTTACTACGAGCTAGATGTTTAAAATCGATTGATTTAATATTAATAATTATATTTTGTTGGCTGTTCTTCGGCCTAAAATAAAAGCATGATTATGTCGCCATCAGGCGTTGAAGTGCTGAACTGCAGCCAGAGCGTTTACACGCAATGCATTATGGGACACACTGTCATGGCGGCGCCCTTACAGCAGAAATGACATCTGAAATAGGTTTTAACTCCAAATGATAATTTCATCCTCTTCGTTGATCTGCTTTTCATGATGTTTTCCTGTGAAACAACCCATTGAATGTCTTCTCGAGTGAGTTTATATATTGTTTTTGTAAGTAACAGATATTAGGTTACATCACATGCACTGAAATGATCTGGATGTTAAGTACATTTACTACAATCTTATAAACTTATTATTAAATTATTATTAGCTCAAAAAACGAACTAACTTTGTCTATAACATTAACAACAGAGTCATAATTGTATAGTAATGTTGTTGCTTGTAAACCTGTGATAGCAGATGATAATAATCATTATAAATGATGTAATTATCATTATTCTATTTATTTACAGTCTTAAATGTATAATATCTATATTTGGTGTATAAAGTAAAATAATAGATGTGGTGTCTGTGTGGCATCCAATGCAATGTATGTACAGTAATGTCCTCATGTGACCTAACAGACCTCATATGTTTTATCAGTAAAGCTGCAATGAAGCGGATTACATCTTTGATCGGCAGGACCGCATCTTCATGTTGGCATCACGGAGGCCCAAATCTTCCCCCGCTGCCCGTGCGGTCCCCTCCACACACCTGTGCTCAAGTCCGGCACCTGGCCGCGAAACAGGTGAGAGGTTCACATTCCTGATCACACTACAGAGTTTGCCTTTATGGATCGGGATTCATGTCTGTGGTTTTACTGTTGTAGAATAAAGGCAACTTCAAAGGTCAGAAGATCTTAAAACCCGTGAAACTAGAAAAACAAAAGAAACAAGAGGTGGAAATCAAACAAAGAATGACGGTTTATGAACTTGCTAAAGCCATGAATAAAGACATCGGTAAGTGGACATGGCTGAACGACAACAAATGTACCAAATTGTACTAAGTTTTGTATTGTCGATGTGCTGAATAAATGACTGCGTTTGTAATGTTTTATTTCCCCTCTATAGATCATGTATACGAAGCTCTACTCAACACGGATGTAGATTTGGACGAGCTGGAACCGGACACGATGCTGGAGGAGAAATGGATTAAAGATGCGGTCAAAAAATCTGGAATGAAACACAAATGGGCCAAACTTGTGGAAACCAAAGTCAGAGAAAACAAAGACATCCAGAGACAGTAAGTATGATTAGAATACCATTACTTCATTTAGCCTTTAGATGAAACTGCATACAATGTCTTTCTTTAAGAATAAAAAACACTTTAGTATTTTAAAAGCATAATATTAAGGTCAATAAACATTTGAATATGGCATGTTCTATTGCATTTAATCCTTTGCTGTTTCAGACCTCCTCCAGATCCTGTTCATCTGGTCCCTAGACCTCCGGTGGTTACCATCATGGGTCATGTTGACCATGGTAAGACCACGCTGCTGGACAGTCTGAGAAAGAGTCAGATCGCTTCTCAGGAGGCAGGGGGCATCACTCAACACATCGGAGCTTTCCGGGGTATTGAAACTCGACAATTTTACAACTACAGTCAAATGCTATTTTGGAAATATTCATTCGTATGTTTCTGGGTTCAGTTCAGCTGCCCTCAGGTGAGAAGATCACCTTCCTGGACACACCTGGTCACGCTGCCTTTTCTGCCATGAGGGCACGTGGAGCCATGGTAACAGATATAGTCATCCTCGTGGTTGCCGCGGACGACGGAGTGATGAAACAGACGATAGAGTCCATACAGCACGCCAAAAAAGCCAACGGTATTGCACAATTTCAAGATCATGTAAAACTTTTCCACACTGATGTTTGAGTGACGGTGTTTCTCTGGGAATGGGTTTTACCTGCAGTGCCGATCATTGTGGCTGTGAATAAATGCGATAAACCTCAGGCCGAGCCCCATCATGTAAAAGAGGAGCTGTTGGCACATGATGTGGTCTGTGAGGAGTTCGGCGGGGACATCCAGGCCATCCATGTGTCTGCATTAAAGGTACAGTAGCATAAATGTGTTGAAAACAAACTCCGTAAGGTATAAGTCTGTGATTTTTCATTTTCAATAACTAGTACAACTAAACAAGAATTAACTTCTTAAAAGTTCACCTTAGAGAAATGTTTTAATAAGTATTTTCCGTGTGTGAAATGTATATCTCTGTAGGGAGATCGTTTATTGGAGTTGGCTGAAGCCACAGTGACTCTGGCGGAGGTTCTGGAGCTGAAGGGAGACCCCTTAGGTCTGGTGGAGGGGACGGTCATTGAGAGCCGAACTGACAAAGGCAAGGGGTGAGTCTCCTTCTTATAAAAGACTCATGGCTTTCTTTTAGAAATGCACAAAACATTTGAACTTACTAAGCTGTGTTCGGCACAGCTGAGGATCTGTTGCTCTGTATGTAATGGGTGAAACTCATATGTGTATAGAAGATGTGTTGATATGTGTGACATTGCCAATTTCTATTGTTGCACATCTTGGACACTTTTCTGGTTAAATACAAGAGGAAAATTTGACATTCAAAGATCGTATTTGATGTGAAAATTAGCCAGTCTCAGTTTCATGATTCCAACACTTTACAGGGTGTACAAACATAGCATGGCAAAATAAAACAATATATAAAAAACATTAGGAATTATAGAGTTCTTGACATGTATTTAATACCAACATGACTTTTATCATCAAATACAGTATGTTTTATTTCTTTTTTATTTAATGTTTTAATTAGATTTTGTTATTTTAGTTAAGATTTGGTTTCGCTGAATGTTTTAAATACACAAAAAAAATTTGTCCGTACAAATATGTCATTTAAAATGCTCAGTGTTTTAAAAAATATATTTTTAAATTTAATTTTTGCATTTTTATAACATGTCATACATACTATCAGTATTGTGTACTGTATCTTATTTTTCATGTCCAATTTCTCTTTGACAGGCCCGTTACCACGGCGATCATCCAGCGTGGTACTCTGAGAAAAGGATGTACGCTGGTGGCTGGGAAGTGCTGGGCTAAAGTACGCTTTATGTTCGATGAATATGACCAGTCTTTGAACGAAGCCGGACCAAGCATCCCTGTGGAGATCGTGGGATGGAAAGATCTTCCTTCTGCTGGTGAGGAGATCCTGGAGGTTGAATCTGAGGTATCTACCAAACTCCAACATTCCTATTCTAAACGTAATCATGTTTTATAAATCAGCTCCAATTCAGTTGGATGCACATTTATCAGGAGATCTCTAACATGCTTCTTCTTGTATTAGCAAAGGGCTCGTGAGGTTGTTGAATGGCGTACCTATGTAGAAGACCAGGACAAGCTGAAAGAAGACCAGCAGGCCATTGAAGCCAAGCAGAAACAGCATCAGGACGTCTATAACAAGGAGAGGGAGAGCATGGCCCATCTCACTTGGAAACAGAGAAGAGCGGCCATGTACCGTGCCAACAAACACAAACTCACCCACCGGGTTAGTGAGAAGACCGAGACGGAGGAGCTCATGCTCCCCATCATCGTTAAAGGTAATGAAGTATCTTCATCTTTGCTCATGTTATTTATGTAAATGATGGTAGGTAAAGCCATCTTGTGTGCTTGTGTTTTTTCTAGGTGATGTAGACGGGTCCGTGGAGGCCATTTTGAACATTCTGGAAAGTTACGATGCAGATGACCAATGCCAACTGGACGTGGTGCATTTCGGTGTGGGCGACATTTCAGAAAGTGACATAAACCTGGCAGAGACTTTCTCAGGTGGGAAACATGGCATCCCCAGCTATGTTTGTTTTCCAAAGTTGCATATTTAACCTTATGCACAAACGGCAATATTGTATGAAATTTGCAAATAATTCAGCATATCCATCCAGTGATCTTAAGTGATCCAAAACTTCACTTTGTATAAACACTTTCTAAACATTTCATGTTTTAAATGAATGTGAATCTTGGCATTTCTAACTCTTTTAATGCCTTCTAACAAAATGCACATAATAAAGGTGGATGGAATCATAAATTAGCTACTGATGGCCTTTATGTGGATTTTAATACATTTGTCTGTAAGTCCTATGAATCTTCAAGATTTCTGTTCGACCTTTTAAAAGAGAATTTGTTTTTATTAACAAACTTGCATTCTCTACTTTTTGGATGAGATTACAGGAAATGTAATACAAATGTCCGCAGGTGATTTTTTTGATCCTACATCTGTCAGACATAAATAATACTTTTTATATACTTTCGCTTTCTAAATCCCGATTTTTTGATAATGTAGACTCTTCGCTGAGATTGAGATGTTCTATATTGTTTTGCAAATCTCTTTAGGTACTGTATACGGGTTCAATGTAGCTGCAAATAAAGCGGTTCAGCAGATGGCTGCTAAGAAGGACATTCCCCTTCGGTTACACCGAGTCATCTACAAACTCATTGATGAACTGAAAGAAGACCTGAGCAGGAAGCTTCCACCCGTCACTGAAGAAAATATCATCGGTGAGCAATAGAAAATCCAGATAAATAACATGTGATGATGCCTGGAAACTAAATAATGAACCGATGGTGTGAGCGAAGGGATGTCTTGAATCTTGTCTCTTCTTGTTGTCCAGGAGAGGCTTCTATTCTGGTTATGTTCGAGGTGACGTTGGGAAAGAAGAAAGTTCCAGTAGCTGGTTGTCGAGTTCAGAAGGGCCAAATGGACAAAAAGATGAAGTTCAGGGTCATTCGTGGTAGAGATGTTCTCTGGGAAGGTAAACCAGTCATTAGACATTTCATTTTTAAATGTTTGATGTAATGCCTTCACGTTTTTTTCATGTACCAGTTCTGACTCATTGTCCACTGTTTCCTCAGGTTGTGTCACCACAATGAAACATATGAAGGATGATGTACAAACTGTAAAGACAGGAATGGAATGTGGTCTCACTTTAGATAATGAGGACATTGAATTCAGACCTGGGGATGAAATCATCTGTTACAGCGAATCTGAGATCAAACAGAAAATATTATGGGATCCGGGATTTTAACGGACTCAAAACGCATGACAGGATCCCCCATCACTGCTACTGATGTGGCTTCTCTTCATATCAATCTATCTGTCGATATGTATGTACAGAAATAAACGAGAATATTGTATAATAATGAAAAGTTGATGTTGGAATATGACCATGACTTGCTTTGCTTAACATCTCAAGCAATCTTGGTGAATCTAAACTTGTTTTATTTTAAGTATTTGTGTAATAACGAACTAAAAATTATAAATTATTCTACATTTATCTTCATCAATTTTAATTGCGTTAACTTTAAAATGCAGTAAATCAAGTCAGCACTGCATTTCACAAAGTTACTGTCAGAACAATTGATTTTAATTTGTTCATTTTTGGTTCATGTTTAAGCTCTTTCTATTGCTTGAAAGAAATCAGAGGATTAAAGTATTAAGGATAATATATAAATACGATTTTAAAAGCTATCTATACAAAAAGATGAGATGTTAGTTTGTGACTGGGACGACATATCACAATAAGAATATTTTCTGTATCCTGGTCTTAATATAAATGAACTTCTATGATAGTCCCACTAATGTTACTTGGCTTTTTTTATCTTAGTAATTTGATGAATTTCTTAAATTCATATAATAACTGCAAAAGAGGCTGCAAAATCAAATAATATAACAAATAACAGACACTTCAAATGTGACAGAGCACGTTTATTTACAAAGTACAAACTCCAAAAGGAACAATCTGCTTTGATAAACAGAACATTCTGTCGGGGATGTACTTCACTTGTCCTCCGGTTTATTAAAGCAGTAAGTCAGGCAGCACTTCCCGCAGTAATGACGATCGAAATGACTGGCCATGAACACACCGGCTCCGCACTCATCTGCTGGACACTCACGTCGCAGACGGTGGATCTTACCGTTCTCGTCCACCTGAACATAAGAAATCAGTGTTTAGTTCCTTCTAATCCTGAAGGGTTTCCCCAGTAAAACGAGTGAATATCATCAGCTTAGAAGCCTACCTTGTAGTACTTGAGCACAGCGAGCTTGACCTTCTTTCTCTTGTGCTTGTTCTTCTTGGGGGTGGTGTAGGACTTCTTCTTCCTCTTCTTAGCACCACCACGCAGTCTCAGCACAAGATGCAGAGTGGATTCCTGGGTGAACAAACACAATGGAATGAAACTTAGGTCCAATACGCATTAGTGAACTGGACATAAGATTGTTCCTTGTTCAAAGAATAGAGAAATCTAGCTTCAAATCGTATAGTTTCTATTGGCCGACCTTCTGGATGTTGTAGTCAGACAGTGTGCGACCATCTTCCAGCTGTTTTCCAGCAAAAATCAACCTCTGTTGATCAGGAGGGATGCCTGCAACGAGGACATTAAACATGTAACGGATCCCATCGGATGTTATGATATTCATACAATGAAACCCACCAACTTACCTTCTTTGTCCTGGATCTTAGCCTTGACATTTTCAATAGTATCAGAGGGCTCAACCTAAAACCAAATGAAGTGTTTAGATGAACATCGTCGATGTAGATGAGCGCAAGTCATTATGATGTAGGGAATAAAATAATCAGTTTGAACATCACAAAATTGATTACATTTAAATAACTTAAATTAAGGACCATTTTACAAATTAAATCTACATAGTAATAGATCTGATGATTCAGTGCACTAATAATAAAACCATATATTAAATAAATAACCATTAGATATATAACCATTAAATAAATAACCATTAAATATATAACCATTAAATATATAACCATTAAATATATAACCATTAAATATATAACCATTAGATATATAACCATTAAATAAAAACCCCTACTTTGTTATTCTTTAAGGTTGAATGTATATTTATAAAATAAATTGTTGGCCCATGTTAATACCAACTGTGACCACAATGCAAGATTGAATTAAAATGTATATAAAATGAGTTCTTAAATCCTATAGGTTTAAATGTGTAATAAATTAAAGAATAAATGAAGAAAAACATCTCATTCTGTATCTTTATAATGTTAACCACATGACTAACATTGGCCAGGCGGATTAATCAATGATTCACATTTCATATCCCATAATAACACTTCATATTTCACATAGAGTTTCCACAAACCCTTAAAAGCGTTAATATAACAGAATTTGTGAGCTATTTTTATTAAATATGCAGAATAATTGCTGTCAGTGCCATGCTGCGAGGCTTTGGTTCTCACCTCAAGGGTGATGGTTTTACCCGTCAGGGTTTTCACGAAGATCTGCATGTTGATGTCCGACCCACCTGTGCATAAACACAATATAAACGTTTATAGAAGAACTTAACGCACATTTGTGCGCAAATTAAAGGTTTATTTGCTTATTATTGGTCGATAGCCGTAACTCACCAGCAGCGCTTCGATGGCGGAAACCGAAAAGGGTCCTTCAGCAGGCGCAACGTGCTCTTCAGGGCCCGGGGGGTGTCCGACGTACTGCCTGAAAAATAACGCGGATATATGTTGGTTTTAATGGGATATCTTGTGTAGACAATATTTTATTCTTAATTTTTCAGTGATGAGAAAGTAATTTAAGACGTGATGGTGATACGTTTGTATAAAATAAGATTACGTCGGTTTTTCATGTTTTTGATTATTTTTCAATGTATCGTGTTCGTTAAATATTCTATTTGTTTAAAATGAAATATATATTGTTTTATTTAATTTTTAATTTTTACTTTTATTATTTTATTAATACATATTTTAGGGCACCCTCCACATGAGAGATGTCACAGACCACCAGGAGGCGCAATAACAACTTCCTGTCACACATTTTGCCATGAAAATAAAGTTAAAAGTCTTAAAAAAAAAAAAACATTAAAAACAAATAAAAGTCCTCTTTATTTCAGACCCAACAAGCATGTGAAAGTGTTTTCTTCCTCTTTGTTGTCTTCTCGTGGTCACACAATATTGTGTAATCTTGGTTTTGTGACACACTTAACATTACACATTTCAACTTTTGTACGTTTCCAAATAGAAATAAAGCACAGTGTGTGGAAACACAACGAAGAACACCAACGGCTCACCAAGCACAATGTTTAAAAAGCGTTTTCCACTCATATTTATTATTTCTCATTTATTAAGAGCCGTTACTGTAAATAAGCTCCAAAAGGAAGCCAAAGTCTAAATATTGTTTGTCGAGGCACGTTGTGTTCCAAAAACAGGCCTAATGCTCACAGGAAGTATAGATCACAGTTGCCAAGCAACGGTGGAGTCCGTGTGAGTCACGAGAGCGTTTTAAAGTTGGAGAGATTCCATCTAACTGAGCTGAAGTCTGGAATGATGTCAACATTGGTGCGATCGGATGATGTGAGGTTACCGTCGGATAATCTAAGATAATGATCAAACGGCCGGAGAGGACGACAAGAAGTCCTTAAAAGGGATAGTTCATCTGAACATGACACCTATGATGTCAGTTCCGTTTCCTCGTGTCCATCAAACTTTGTGTCTTGTTACTTTCATCACTGAAAATGAGAACTGAAAATGTTTGCGTTGAAAGGTTGCAAGGTTAAATTTTTTGGGTAAATTGATCATTTCCCACATTGTTAAATATCGTTTGACTTATGCGATATGTTGTCTTTACGTAGTTACATCTCAGCAATTCAAGATAAACAGAAATCCCCTTAAATATTTCACACAAACATGACAATTCTGCCATCATTTATTTATCCTCTTGACCTTTCATGCCTGCGTGTCTTTGTTTCTACACAAAAGAAGATATTTTGAAGAATGTTGCTTAACGGCACCTACGCACGTGCAGTGGATTTGGTGTTCACACAGTAAACGGGTGTCATTCTGTTTCTTTGAAATATCTTCTCGTGTGTCCTAAAGAAGAAAGTCAAACAAGTTTAAAATGACGAGAGAGGTGATGTTGACAATATTTTGGGGTGAACCATTTGATAAAAAACCATGTTTGGTAATACATAGCAAATATGAACCATTAGTAAAGTATACTTTAGTATTACTAACATTAAAGTATAATTGAGCATACAGGGCTGTGTATGTATTGTCATTGCTCAGCGAAGTAGGACACAAGGACTTTAAATATGATAAACATTCATTAAAGATCAATATTATTCAGCTACTTTGACCCCTTGCACATCATTTTAACTTAATGAGAAGGAGAAGACTCCTTGAGAAACAGCAAACAGCCCACAGTTTCACAATGAACTATTGGATTTGGCAAACAGTGTGTTTATTCTGACTTCCATTTTAAATAATTTAAAGCATTAAATAAACACGAATATTTTAACAAGGTTGTTGTTGCCACCCATTAAATAAGCAAAAAGATCAAAGCTGGGAATTAAGCAAGACCTTATCGTCACATAAGATGTAAAATAATTAACATCGACAATTATAACCAATTATGAAGGATTAAGAGTTTTATTTGAGAAAGGAAGGTCCAGGTGCTCTTTTCTTTATCAAATATGACTAAGAAAGTGTCTGTGTTCTCAGAAGAATGTCCGTTTAACTATTATTGCACTTCATTGACTCATCGGCATGATGGACTTCAAGATAATTCCTATCCTTATGACAACGTCATTAAAATGAGTAAAGCAAGACTTATGTACTGTATATGCTTAAAAGGTTAAAGTCAATTTTCAAACTTAGAGAACACATCTATAAAGGACCACAAAAACAAAGTTATCAGTCGGATCATGCTGGCGTTAGTCCAGACCGGCACAAAGACTGCACAGAACCGGTTTGGGACTTTGCTTCTCTGATGCGTCTGTGTGACAATGGAGACCGCAGTATCTGGGGAGGACAAACCATCCCTCACATCTGCCTTTGTCTCTTTCACAAAGAAATCTTGAGAGTAAAATTCACAGGCTCACTTGGGTCATATTCCTGCTGATGATCAGTTTATGGCCTAATATGTACTATTCATATTCATTTGTACATACAGAATTTTGACATTATTTGTTATTCACACAATCATTATGTTGTCAGATATTGCACTTAAATGTATTATTAGTGGTGCTTTTGCAAAATCTTCTTCTTCCACTTCTCGTACGGCTTCACAAAGACCCATGAATAATAGACTTGACATTGCTCTCAAGTTTGATGGGTCTTTGCTTATGTTTATAATTACATAAAATCATTTAGTTGACACTTTATCTAAAGAGACTCACAAGGGAAGTTACACAAATGAAGCATTTAGTACAATAGGTAATGAAGTATACATTATTGAAATAATACTATTGGTAGTTAGATAAAACAGAACATAAGAGCCAAGTGCAGTTAAGGACATTTTTGTTGTTTTAAGTGAGGATGTCGTTATCTAGTACTTTTCTTCTAAGACCTACTTTATTCATTGACTGGGATCAGTTGTGGTCTAGTGGGTATAGAGTTGGACTTGTAATCAGAAGGTTGTTGGTTTGATTCCAGTGCCGGCAGACAATCACTGAAGTGTCCTTGAGTTAGACATCTTACCTCTGTTTACTCTGCAGTGATGACTGTTCGCTTCATAATACTTGTGAGTCGCTTCGGATAAAAGCTTCTGCCATATTAAGAAATTTAAATTTACATTATTTTCTGATCGCTACTCCTCCTTGAGCTTTCAAACCACATCCATCCAACTTTCCACAAACCCCTTCTCGTATGTCTCTTTAAATAACTGTATTTTTTGCAATAGTAAATTGTATTAAGTCAAATTGCATAAAGTAAATTGGGATGGATTAATAAACCAGGTAATGACCAGATTGACCTATTAGATGCACTCATGTTCTTCATGGATCATTTTAAATATTACATATGACATGAAGAGACATTCAAACACATGTAGGTGATTGACAGAATACGTGCTTGTCACTTAATCTGTTAACATAATGCGTTATAAATTAATTTATTTCTCCCTTTTCATCTGTTGATCTTTCAATTAAATATTTTATACACTACTTCATACATTATCAGTTATTTTTTATTCTTGTCAGGGCTGGGTAAATATTAACATAAATGTATTTTAAAATAAAATACCAAATACCCTGTTAAGTGTTTCAAAATAAACTATAAAATGCAGTGGCCACACCATGTCTCAAAAAAAACAAAATTATTTTTCTTTTTTTAAAGACCCCACATAACACCATTTCACAAACACATTGTGGCATTAAATATAATGTTTAAAAAAAATTAAATGAGTTATTAGTCTTTTTTGTGCATATATATGCAATAAAAGCCTGCAGGTTTCATATCATGACCACATTCCAATTTCTTCTTAGTACTTCTTAGTGTCTTCATAGGTCTGAGTTCTATTACTAAAATACTAGTTTGTATTGAAAATATGTATTTTAAACACAAGTATCATAAATACTACCCAGTCCCACTAATTCAGACATTCTTCACAAGTATAATCACCTGAATATTCACTTGCACTATATTAAATAAATATTTCATAATTAAGATCTGTTATGAACATGTATTCTGTAACATGCAGAATAACTGCTACTGACTTTTAATTTACATTTACATTTAGTCATTTAGCAGACGCTTTTATCCAAACCGACTTACAAAATATAAAAGTCTTTTTCAATTTGTAATTGTTAACATATATAGAAAAATGATTTTCAAATACAAATATATATATATATATATATATATATATATATATATATATATATATATATATATATATATATATATATATATATATATATATATATAATATATGTTTTTGTATATGTATATATGAATGTGTATATATATATATTTAAATAATAATATATGTATGTGTGTATATGTATGTGTGTATATATTCTTGATGAATGTCAGAAGTAACCATCAGTGTTTCCCAATAAGACTTGTGAAGTCCTTCTTAAATTTATGACAAAAAACAATGAGATATTTTGAAAAATGTGTTTTTGTGTCCATGCAGTTAAAACTAATGAGGTTCAATGTATGCCATCATTTTTCAAAATATCCCTTTTTGTGGTCCTCAGAGGAATGCCATGCTGTTTTTTTTTAATAAGTCAAGTCACCATTACTTATATAGCGCTTTAATAAAATACATTAGTAACCAGTGTGTTAATAATGCAAAATGACAATTTAAATTCAGAAAAATAAGAAAAATCAAACACTACAAAAATCTAAAACGCTTTTTATAGTTTTTGCTTATTTTAATAATTAAATAATTTAAAACCTTATAAATGAATGATGAGTCTTTTGTAGTGAGCCAAAAGAGTCGACTCCCATCTGGAAGAGTCGACTCTTTATCTTCAGGCCTTTATTTGGATGGGACATTATGGACGAAAAGAGGGATAAACATCATATTATTATGTAAAAGAGGGGAATTACTGTCTAATATAGTGTTCAGATTTAAAAGTAATTTTTAACGTAGATTTTTTTAGTTGTATTAATTATATTAAGCACACGATGTGATAATATCTAATACTCAGAGCACCAGAGAGAGACAAAAGAAAGAAATAAATGACCAAAAAAATTAAAAGCAGCGTCTGTTTGATCATTTAAACTGTTTTTTAACAACTGTAAAATATACATTTGTAAGAATATTGTAACAAAAAAAGTTATTTTCTAAAAATTACACAAATCGTCAATTGTACAAAGAAAATTCGGTGATACAATTAAAGAGCCATTCTGAACTCATAAGAGCCGACTCTTCTGAGTGAGCCGAGTCAAAAGAACCGACTCTTCAGAGTGAGCCGAGATTGTCACCACGGCAACTTGATTGTGTCTGTGAAATGTTTATTTTATTTATTTTTTTATTTGTTATTTGTCTATGTTTATTTGTATTGATTTACTGCATTTTCAAGTAAAAAAAATAAAAAATGATGGAGCCGAGTCAAAAGAACCGACTCTTCTGCGTGAGCCGAGATTGTCACCACGGCAACTTGATTGTGTCTGTGTATTGTTTATTTTATTTATTTATTTTTGTTATTTGTCTATGTTTATTTGTATTAACTTATTGCTGTTCTAAAGTAAAAAAAAATAAAAATAAAAAATGAGGGAACCGAGTCAAAAGAACCGACTCTTCTGAGTGAGACGAGATTGTCACCACGTCAACTTGATTGTGTCTGTGTATTGTTTATTTTATTCATTTATTTAATTGTTATTTGTCCATTTTTATTTGTATCGATTTACTGCATTTTCAAGTAAAAAAATAAAAAATTAAAAACGAGCTAGCCGAGTCAAAAGAACCGACTCTTTTAAAAACTGTCCATCACGATCACAAACCCCGCCCCTTACATCCCGTCCACCAATAGGACCTCTCGACTCCTCAATCGCAGCGAGCATCGCACTTGCGCGTTAACACGTCATAGGGCGTGGCCGCCCCGCCCACCCGAGCGGCTCAGCCAATAAAAAGTTGGCGAAATTTACATACAGGAGCGGCCCGTCCAACACTCGCAGGCCCCGCGGAACCCAGATGCACACCTCCGAAAACTGCTCTTATTGATCCGATTCTCACCGGGTATCGATTACACATTATCAGCGAGTGATGGATGATCAGACGGAGATCAGCTCGACGACAGCGGCTCACGGATGTTCCGAAGAAGAAGAACCGCAGAAGTTCTTCAAGACTGAAGAAGATTTCCTCTCGAGAGAAGCCGAGGCCCGAGCTCCCGAGGAGGAGATTTTGGATCTGGCCGGGGGGGCCAAAGATGCGATCGAGAGGCACAGGTCCACCCTGCAGAAGCCCGAACCGGAACCGGAACCATCAGCCACGTTTGATCCTCCGGCGCCCGAAACTGTCAAACCGACAAAAGCGGAGGAAAAAGAGGAGAAAATAACACCGAGCAAACCCAAATCATCTTGTGAGTGTTTAAAGTTGTTTAAAGTCTTCGCCATTAATAATTTACATGACGTCAGATCCGCTTTAATAATTCACATTTCGCATTTATTAATTACGAGCGTGTCTGTTTCGTGGTTATTTGAGAGTTTTTTTATTTTTATAAACATGCAATGCAGCAGGTATTAAAATAAATAACATGGATTGATTTGTGTAACGGTTTTGTAATTGTTCATTATAAACGCCGTTCGGAATCGAAAACTTTCGAAAGTGTGACGTCATACCGCTGCTGGGCGTGTTTTTGCCGCCACCTCGCGGAGTGTGTGTGTAAGTGCAACTCCATTTTTATAAATAATTCAGTTACAATTAAATCATGTTTTATTTATTCAAGGGAGGCCAAATGTTTCTTTCTAAGCAGAGGTTTGATGATTAACCTTACTTTGCTGATAAAATTCTGGGACAAAGGGCAGCAGTTAAATCCAGGTTTTAAGTACAATGACCTGTAGAATAAGAGGCCTTCAGAGACCGGCCTTTGCACATTAAAGCTTCACTATAATAATGTAATAGACATGCATGTATTTTAAACTTATTTAATATAAAGTGCAGTGTTAAAAGTGTTCAAACTGTAAATAAAAGTGCCGACACCATTTTTCATTCTTTGTGGCGTGTTCGCCCTTATCAACGTTGGACCCTGAACTCGGACTGTCAGAACATCTTAACCTGTTACCCAAAGCCCTTTATCAAACACGCACTTCATAGGAATGTTTATTAAGGCAAATCTGCATTGCGTAGTTTAATCCCCGAATGTATTTCTGAACTCCAGCTTCGTGCTTGTATTGCGGTTAATGTTGTGCTAAAACCTCATATTACTTCCTCATCGGTACACAGCGTTCGACACCTTTGAATGCGGTCAGCTGATCTGAGCACTGCTGGCCTCTGCAGAACGTGATCACACAGCTCTGCTCGGAGATCCCTAAAGTCTGTCCCCTTCAGTCCTGTCCGGTCCCAGCCAGAGACTCGTACCTCCTAACTCGCCCCCCGACCGCCGTTTCTGCAGACCCCAGACGGGAATGTACAAGTGATGTACGCCAATTCCGATAACACGACGACCTCGGGGATGGAGATTAAACATTGGAAAGAACGGGGTATTTTTTTTGCTTTACCCTACATTTGCTTGTAAGGGACTGAAATATTTCAAACGTGTGTTATGTTAAACTGTAAGTGAGCTTTGCTTGTATGCGTGTTTGGGCGAGAGAAGGTTCTAGTTTGGCTCGGTCGGTCGTTCGAGGTGTCTTGATTACGAAGTTTATTGCAAAGGCAAGCGTCTCGCTCGCTGCCAGAGACCGATGTTGGCAAACCGCCTGACTGTGCTGCAAAATCCTGCTGGTTTTATAGAACGTATGAAAGAATTCGGTGAAGAATACGCAGTACCTTGCCATTTCATATTTCTCTATATTGCTGATTTTACAAACCTTTAAACGGCTTTTAGTAATGTATTAAAGTGTATTTGGGTTGTGACCTAGGTGTGGACTTTCACAAGTCTTCGAGTCATTTCTTGATCTTCAGGAGGATCTTGAGGTGTGTTGGAGATCAAGATGAGGACATGTAATGGAGTGTGACATCTCAGAAAGCGATACGATCTGAACTTTTGTGAACCCTGATGTTGGCTTACCAATGCATTTCCTGGACGGCCTTCAGGTTTAATGTTCAAGCTTGTGTAATGCGTGACTCATCCTATGGCGTTACAGATTTTGAGAATATTGCATATTCAACCACTTTTATTTCATTTTTAATGAGTCTTTGATTTGTATAATAGTTACTTCTAGTTCTACTAATTAATTGAGTCTTGTTTTCTAGAAACGGGCGTATTTTTGGATCATTAAGAGTGGCGGTGACTTCATTTGACCTTTGTATTTTTAAATATAAGGATTAGTTTTATGCTCCAATACTGTGTGTGGGCTCGTACCGTCCGGATAATTATTTTAAAAAACCCCGGCCTGTTAAAAACAAACCATTGTTCACTAATATACACCTAACTTGTATATTTATAAAGCATGTGTACATATTCCATCCGGAGCTCTTCCATCACATTGCATTGCCACTGTGTGTTTAATTCACATTTTTAATTTTTTTTACTTTTTGGTTTGCCATCTTACCTGTCACTTATGTTGTCATCTTACATTGTGTACTTTAATCTCCTGCACCCAAAAATCCTCACGTGTGTAAGCACACCAGCTCAATCTGATTCTGAAGAGACTTTTATTTTGACATCTCAGTATTTTCTGTAGTCCTACGAACATGCCTGCCTTTCGACCAATGCATTTAAGTACAGATACCCGTAGTGTATCGATGCGTTGTTTGACACGGAAACTGCGTCGTAAAACGCGCATAACTGAGCGATATTTTCATTGGTACGTCACAGCGGATTTCGAAGCTTTTATTTTGTACTCAACCGGAAGCAGAATTTGTCATTAGCGTCGCGCGCTTCGCTCTTGGCTCGGAGGTTCTGGCAGATGAGCGACATGGATTCCAAACAAGGTTAGACAGTCATTTAAACTCTTTTAATTGCGTCATTCCGTTATAAAAACCCATTTTATTTAAGCAAACATGCATGGCAAACTGTGCAATGTTAATTTTAAAATAAGTTTAAATGTCACTTTATCACGTGGGTCTCCATAAGGCCACACGACCTTAACTTGCCTTCTGCACTTATTGTTATTATTTAATATTTATAACTTTCATGCACACTTGAGTTCATCTTGAGATTATAAAGTCTTAGTTTGATCTTATGTTATTAAATTATTAAATGATTAAATGAGAAACACAGCAAAGTTCTTCTCCTTTATTCATTTATTGGCTTAACTGTCAATCTATAATTATGCATTATGAGAATATGAATTATGCATTAAAGTTTCTCTGATCAGACATTTATATTGGGTTTAATTTTTAAGCCTTCTCATTGGATCCATGAGCAAGGTTGCTGTCCTATTTTTATCCTCCCTCAAGTATTAAAGGACTCAGTTTGCTGTAGTGTCATCATTAACTCATTCACTTAGTGTGTACTACAGGCTGTAGGGCACACACTTTCATTCCTCGTTCCTTTATGACGATTTGATGTTGTGACCCGAGCATTTGAATATTAAAATCATTTATCCCTCATGTAATCCCTACATCTAACTCACTAACTCACTACTTTTCTAACCTACTCGCTCTATCAAAAAAAAAAAAAAATTATATATATACTTTTTGTAACTTCTCTCTCTGTGTAACTCGGTAGCATTGTTATAGCACTTGTTCACCTATTGTTGTATCGGCTATTTACCGCTTCATTGTCTCCTCGACTATTGTAAGTCGCTTTGGATAAAAGTGTCTGCTAAATGACTAAATGTAAATGTAATCTGAACTGACACCGACTATATCAGGGCCGTTCTGTGGAGCTGTCACCCGTACCATGACAATATTGAGCATTGAAGGGTTTTGGTACACTTGTAGCACAGATGTCAACATTCGGTTCTTCTAACACACATGTGAGGTCCCTCGTAAAATATTGAGATTTCTATTTTTAGTGTAATGTTCATAGTAAAGTTAAGGCTGCTTTCAGGATTGTCACATCCAAAATGTAGATTTCGCTTATAAACGGACATAAAAAATATTGAAATATAGTGATTATTTAATGTTCTATAAAAAAGCAATCCATTGGTCATTTGTTGGATGTGTTTGATTCTGGTTTGTTCATTTTAATTCAAATTGATCTCACGAAGTTAAGTAGTAATCTTAAATCCATTATTTTTGTCCCATCCATAACGCAGGTTTATTTACATTTTTATAAATGGGAAATATGTTCATAGACTGTTATTTTCCAATGGTTTATAATGTCAACAAAGCTTTTTGTAAAATACAAACAGTTGGTTCTGTTAATAACTACATTCTAAGAGCGTTTAATGTCACGTCCATAACGCCAATCAGTTTTTTTTCCTGATCTTGATTGTGCAATTTTTAAATTATTTTTTTTAATTCATGCTGTGTGTGTTTTTGAGGGACTTGTGAGTGGTTATGCTGCGAGTAATATCAAATACTGTGATGAAATGAAAAACATCTTGAAACTTGAATACAGTCTTTATGGGATGTGTGGGGGCCAATGTGATCCAAGACAAAGAAAGTGCCATAAAAGGATATTCCAAAGGGATGTCATTCTATGTAAAGACAATTTTTTTTTCACGGTTTTAAAGTTGCACTTCATACAGTTACAATTCATTACGAAGACTTGGAAAGTCCAACTTTTTGGCTTATTATTAATTAATGGCTTCCAACAATTATAACAAAGTATTAAGTAAAGACAATGTGCAAATAAATATTATTTATTTGAATCTATGTATAAACATCTTATTTGATCTACTTGCGTTTATTTTTTTATTTTTTTGTTAAATAGTACGAAAACAATTTTAATTTATCATTAATTGGTGTATTTACTACTAACTCCTTTTACGAAGACAATGTGTAATGTCTGATAAATAATCATGATCTCAATGTTAGGTGTCATCACAATCGACCAGCCCTATGTTTTGAGTCGGTTATTTTGTGTAAATGCTGAATTGTGTGTCATGTTTTCGAACAATATTAGTATTGTGCATGACAATGGCCCGCATTGCTTCGACATACTTCCAATTAAATGCAAAATGACTAGTTTTACCCTCTACTCTCATCTTCCCCAAATGTTAAGTCATGCTGATCTTTCATATTTTCTCATTGACAGTGGTGGACCTGTTGTATTGGCGAGATGTGCAGAGGACGGGGGTGGTGTTTGGTGCCAGTTTGTTTCTGCTCTTGTCTCTCAGCGCCTGCAGTGTTATCAGCGTGGTCTCCTACGTGGCCCTGGCCTTGCTGTCCGTCACCATCTCCTTCAGAATATACAAGGGTATTTTACAAGCCGTTCAGAAGTCAGAGGATGGACACCCCTTCAAGTGAGAACACACACAGGCTTTGTTTTGTTCGCTTTGCATTGGATAGGGTTAGGATAATCCTGCTCTGATCAGTACTTTGTGTTTCACTTTATGTTAGAAGGCAGATCTTTAGAGCTTAGCTTTAGACTCACATGAGGTGCTTATGTTTGAAGCCTGTTAGTTTTGACTGTCTTCCAACACTTAAAGCCTCTGCTCTGAAATACAA
The DNA here is from genome assembly GCA_033220385.1 of Triplophysa yarkandensis. Taxonomy (NCBI): domain Eukaryota; kingdom Metazoa; phylum Chordata; class Actinopteri; order Cypriniformes; family Nemacheilidae; genus Triplophysa; species Triplophysa yarkandensis. The sequence goes on along the minus strand of CM065670.1, from coordinate 387,967 downwards.
TAAGTGCAGCAGAATTCAACTGTTTGCTGGCATCATATACTTTAATAAAGTGTGACTGTTCTCCTTTTGGGTTAACTATCATTTTGTAACTTGCAAGTGATAGTTCACTCAAATATAAAGAGTCTGTCATCATTTATTTGCATTTGAGTTGTTCTAAAACGGATAAAGATATTTGGAGTAATTTTTGTAATCACAGTTATTGGACCCCACCGACTAAAGTAGAAAATAATACTTAGTTTTCGTTCCATTGAATTAGATTAAGATATTTTGAAGAATGTAAAACAACCGAAAGTTCTGAGAAACTTTGACTCTGATTTTTCTCTATGAAAGTTACTGGGGAAAGTTTCTCTGTGATCTTTTAAACAGAAATGTAACCATCTTTGAACAATGGAAAAAGTAGTAATTCAAGACCAAACTTTTGTTTTGTTCGCTGACACACAGGAAGAGTTCACCCGAACTCTCAATTTTTCACAAATTGCTCAGCGCGTTTGTTTCAATCAGGTATAAATTCATTTTTGTTGAGTGCAAAGAGAGATATTTAGAAAAATGTTTGAAACTGACCGTTTTGGGGCAGTAGTGACTGCTATGGTAGAGAAAATGAAAATTATACCCAAAAGTACCCAAAACATTTTGTTTCCTAAATTCTTAGAAAAATGTTTAACAGTAGAAAAATTGATTTTTCTTTGTTAGCCAAACATGCACCATGAATCAGTTTCTAGCATTCTTCCAAATATCTTTATCTGTGTGTTGAACCCAAGAAAGATATATACTGGGCTGTGATATCTATATGTATTATTAATTGCTTACTGTTGCATATAAAGATGGTAAGAAGACGGTTCATTTATCAATGGCCATTATTTTGGAAGCTTTGGTTATTGTTCCGTCTGGAACAGCTTTTGCATTTGAAGTGTTCATGCAGTGCCCAAATATGTTGTCTAGTTAGGAAGCTCATTAGTTTGTTGGAACACAGCCCAGTAAACGTTGATCTTATTGCAGGATGTACCTGGATAAGGATATTGTGATCCCTACGGAGATGGTACATAAATACAGTGACATGGGTCTGGTGCACATCAACACTGGCATCAAGGAACTGAGACGGCTCTTCCTGGTGGAGGATCTGGTGGACTCGCTCAAGGTTTGTGTTTACAGGAGAGAAGAGGAAATTAAATTCTGAGGGTTCTCTTTCAGATCACAATTGTATTGGATTGGCCTCGTTTTGAGATACAAAAGATCAATAATACATTGCGGATTTGATATATATTGACTCTAAGGTCTATGATTTTAAGGAGTAGAAAAAGCCTTGTCTTAAGTTTAATACAAAGCATGTAAATCTAAAGATTGTGAAGAATTTTCATGAAACCGTACACAGATTTTTTTTTGTTTTTATGGTAAAGGTTTAGTTCATTATAAAGTCATCTTATCCTAATTCGCATGCAATACTAATATCCATTCATTTCTTACAAAATACTGGGATTTGGTGGTATTTATAGGAATGCATTCCATTGTGTTCCTATGGGACGTGCAAAATTTAACCAAGCAAAGGGTGGGGAAGCTAAGGGTCATTTGTGTTAAAGCTCACGAAACAAAGGATAGTCCGACATCACATGTTTAAACTGTTCTGAGATTATCATAAAGACTTGCTTACCACACCGACAGGTGTTATTTTATCTAACATCATTATAACATTTTATAAGCGGGTGCTGCAGGGTTTGCATTTTAAACCCCACTTGCATGCTAAGGTTGCACCAGTAATAAGGCATGAAGCATTGTGTACTATGAGAATTTGATCCTCTGGAGTCTCTCACTTTTGTTTATTGTTGTCCAGTTTTGGGGTTTGGTCACGTTTAACAGTGACCGAACTCCACAAGGCAGTCTTTGTTAATCATGCTAAAGGGATTTGGCCCAAGTCTGCAGGATAGAAATGGTTCCAGAGACAGCTTCCCTCTTCAGAGCCGCAAACTGTTTAAATGGTGGTTTAACCGGGGTGACGGGGTCACATTTTCAGCTGTCTGTGTCTTTATGGGACGGCAGACTTTAGTCATGTGATGCACGATTTTAGACTGCAGTCATGTGACGGAGCTCGCTATAGGGATAAATGGGCGTGAATAAATAGTTTAGCTGCACTCTTATGTGTTTTCATTCAAACTTTGTAGAAGACTTTTTTTGTCACTTGAAAAGAAAAGATATTTCAAGAAATGTCTTAGTAGTTTTGTGTCAGTACAGTGGAAGCCAATCGAAGTCTTGTTTGGACATGAGCACGCTTCCACTAAACTTAAAAAAAGATATTTTAAAGAAAATTTTGATCGACTTGAGGATAAATAAAGATTTTAATTTTTTGGGTGTAGTATCCCTTTAGTCTTACCAAATCTTTAGTCTTAGTATTTGCAAGTCTGCCCTGTTATGAGCTAGTGTCGTAATGGAAAAGCACCTCTACATTAATGATAAATCAGCACCTTGTGGCTTTTCCTGGCGCGACGGTGTCCGAGCGAACTGAACCATCCGTGTAAGGAGATTTACAGTCCCGAGACGGGAGGGGAGGGGATGGGATGGAGAAGTTATGGAGGTGTAGATAAAGTTTCAGTCAAAGCCCACTGCCCTTTAGGAGCCCTGGAGGTTTTCTCACAGCTGGAAGGATAGATTCCATCTCAGCATACACTCTCTGTGCCGTCAGGCAGCTATATTGAGAAATGTGTCCAATTACAAACGATGCTTTACGTGCCGGTCATTTTTGAACAGGTACTGGTATTTATAAGAACACTGCGTTGTGGCTGCTTTTCTATTTTAAGTAGAATAGGAATGTGTTTTATGTTTGCAATGTAAATTTATGAAAAGCGACATTATTAGTTTTGCATTAAAAACGACACGATTGAGACTTGAGTTGCATCAACCTCTAAAAGGTTACTTTGGTTTCATTTCCCCCGAGGGCCACCGTTATTTTAAGAGGTTTTCTTAAAGCAGACAATGTCAGTTAGCATTTTCTGTGACATTTTATTTTAAACAAGACACTTTGGTCATCTTCTACTTTTGTAAATGTTAGTTGTATGAACAGTGGGCATACTTGATGCTCATTGTGTTGTATTAATGGTTTACTTGTCCTTTTGTAATTTCAAATCTGTATGACTTAAAATCACACAAGAAGATATTTCGAGGAACGTTTGTAACTTCTCCACTTCTAACTTGCAATTGTGTCTATACAATAATGTGCCACTTAAGTTACTAACTTTCTTCAGAATAAGTGCACAGCATCATTTTTTTGAACCGGTATGTTTGGTGTGGAGGAATACTGGTTTGGGTGTCAGGAAACCTGTTCAAATAGTTTTTATTAATAAACTCCTTATAGGTAAAACCAACCACATGTACAGTACAGGAATATTGGAGTATTGAAAAACGGACATTTTTGAAATATCCAAGATTTGAAAAATTTAAATACTTAAGATTATTTTACATATGTTGGTTAGAAATTATTATAGGTTTTGTTTCTTCTGCTGACATGAAGTCATTGCATTTGTGTCTTCCATATATTTAGTTCTATCTTGATGTGGCTTTATTTTTCCTTTGCAGTTTGCAGTTCTCATGTGGATCCTGACTTATGTGGGTGCTTTGTTCAATGGCCTGACACTCATCATTTTGGGTATGTTGTAGTTTTATAAAACAAAAGTCTTTGAATATCTGATCAAATCCATGCAAATTTTTGCAGGTCTCTTTGCTTATCTGACGCAAGAATAACCATGTTACATTTTATTGCACTTTTCCATTTCGTCAGCTCAATAATGTGTGTTTTTCTGTAGGACTCGTAGGTGTGTTCAGCTGGCCGGTCATCTATGAAAAACATCAGGTACGTCTACAATGCGTTTCTGTTTGACATGCATAGGGGACAACAATAACTGGTACCCGCAGCTGTCGCGCTTGATAAAGTATTTATAGGGCACCTCGGTGACAATAAACACCATAATAAATCTATAATGTTTACCTGAATGCCATAATCTTTCTTTATCACTCCTAATACAGGCACAAATCGACCATTACTACGGACTGGTGAACAAGCAAATCAAAGATGTTGTGGGGAAGTAAGTCAAATTTCCATCCTGAAATGTGCAAGTGGTCCCCTTTTCAATAAATTGACCATTATGTTTGTGACTACGATGAATGCAATATTTATGCGCGCATCAAAAGGATGTTTACAACAAAAATGCAGAACAGATGGAGTTGTTTTGGACGAAATGGTATTTATGTAGATCATATCCAATGTTTGAAGCCATTCGTTTTATAGTGTCGTTCTGAACATTGACAGCATATTCATGCATTGTATAATTGGACTTTCAGGAAAGCAGAATCAAAATAATAAAGAAAATCATGTTCTTCAGTTATATTTGATAAAGTGCTCTCTAGATACCTGCTTCAATAGTGAGCATTTTGGTTTTCTTCCTGGGAACCATAGGATTTGCAAACAAATTGTACACATTCTGCATGGACTTAATGATTCTTTCACTCTATCCTAGGATCCAGGCCAAGATTCCCGGAGCGAAACCAAAGACGGAGTGAAGAAAGCCAGACTGTGTGTGTTTTCCGTGTGTGAGATCGGATTAATGGAATGCGAGATGCCCGACAGAATCGTGTTTGGTTTAAGAACAAGGCCTTAGACGATGCTATGTAAACTTTGTTTCCTTACCCCAGTGTTTGAAATCTTAGCATAACCAAGAACCTGAAACCTTTCAAGCCTCTTATCAGTCGCTTTTACAAGCATCACTGTCTTTCAAAGTAGAGCAATGTTTAAACAGCTACGTAACATCATTACCGAATGTTGTCTGAGGAACTTAGGTCTGTGAAGGCTGGAATTTAACTTTTTTTTTTTTTTTTTGTTCGTTTACTTATTCGGTCAATGAATCTCTCCCTCGTTTCGAAGGATATTTTGAATCATTTCTGTCGGATAAGGGGAGTGAATTCTTTTGGTTCCGAAGTTCCTTCACAACAAGTCTTTGTTTTTAGCTTGTTTTTTCTTTTCTTTTTGTTTGTACTTTGAGTGATAGAACACAGTGGTGTTGTGGTGAATAAATGAAATCTTGTTAGAGGTGAAGAGGCTTCTAGAGTTTTGTAGCGGAGTTTCAAAGCAGTTTTATTTTGCACTTCAAAGGGACGTCATGTCGCATCGCACCTGTGTATTCTTCGTTTTTATCAGTTTAGTAGAAAACTCAAAAATGAGCTAAGTTGTGTGCTAAGTTGGCCTATCACCTCATCACCTTCCCGTTATGTCGACAACACGTTTGCAGAATTCGCCGTCTCCGTCGTCGATCGAACACCCGAAACGGCAAACGCTCTTAAAACTCACAAGCACTGTTTTTCATGCAGGTCATTGTAAATGATAATTCAGTTCAGTTTGGATGAAAATATGCTGAAGACTTTGTGGAATGCATTGTGAAATAAATCAGCCAATAAAATATCAATAAAGCTTGTAAAAGAGTTGCTTAATTGTGTGCATGTTCTACTTTGAATGGAGACCATATTGAGGCCTTTGACGCCATCCAGTGGAAGTATATGGACATGTTTTGGAACATGTCTAATTGAGATCCTTGTAGTTTTAAATGCATTTCAACCTGAACATGTGATCTATTAAAATAATTGATTAATGTCTACAAAAAATGTATTTCTAATTTATTTTATGGTATTGTATAAGTCTCATTTAAACTACCCAACATTTGATTGCTCTGACAATATAGTTTGGGAGTGCTTCATCTCCCAAAGGATATCAGGGTTTTGCATGCACATTATTCAGTAAAAATTTTACTTAGGATTTTTTATATAGATTGAATTGCAATACTTTGCAAAGCCCCTAAATTAGTATCTAATTTTCCAAATTTTATATCTGAAAATGGGGGACTTATAAATCTAATTACTCGCCCTCCAGATTTTACACACCTGTATTTCTTTGTTGTACTGATGATAATAAAGCTATTTTATTTAAGTAAATTTGTGGAGCATATGACAATTTTATTTTCTATTCCTTAAACGTTATAATATTCAGGGAGGAATAAAAATGCCTAAAAATCATGTAGATTAAATGAATCTCAATCTTTCCTGAGTATTCAAACTTTTGTCGAAGAAATCAATGCAAAGTTTTATACTTGCCACTCGAGTCAACGGAGGCCTTCCACCATGGCCTTGCCCTTTGCCAACCGGCTTCAGCATTCGAATGAAAGGCCTCTTTAGAGAATCCCATTTATTTAACAAAAACAGCTCCAAGAACAGGCCATGATGTCCAAAACTGCTATTGCTGATATTGCGTGTGTGTGTGTGTTTGTGTGTGTAATGAAGTCTCGCCCATGTTGCTCTGAGATTCATTCATTTGAATGAATATTAGGTCATCCTGATGTGCTGGAAAGATCATTAGAGACAGGTGCGTGTGCAGCCAAACAGATTACCACAGCGCCTTTTCTGAAATGAACTTTCTATTGATTGGGTTTTTTAGGAGCGAGGTGAGCCTTGTTTTCCCCCGTCTCAGCTGAGCACAGATGCGTCCGTGCCGGGGAGATAATTTGCTGCATGGAGGGTCGCTTTCCCATCCCTGGCACACGCCTCATACCCGCTCTTCATTCCCTTCGCATTATGATTGCTATTTACTCAGGGATGAATTAGAAAGTTACATCAAATGAAGGATACCAGGGGGGCTGAGGGAGGACTTTCACGTGGTGCTTTCCATAAAAATCTTTTATTCTCTGTTCTTCATGAGATGTTTCATATGACCTGGGGTGTACAACTATTAATAAGCAAACAGGACACAAGCAATGTGCTTTCAAATGCAATTTTGACAGGGAGTTGTCAAAATGATGGTGAATAATTTTCCCACCGTGCTTTTTCAAATACGTGACCTCACAGACCCCTCGTATGTTTGCCCCTGTCAGAGGTGCTTAACATCATCCAAATATGACAAAACGAATCCAGACGGCAGCCATCCCACCAAACACCCCCTCAAAACCCACGAACACTCACACTGAGTTCTTCTCAACGTACTGTGCCGTTTTTCACAGCCACAGAGGACTTATAGTGTCACACCACTAAGTGAGAATTCTTGTAATAAGAACGCGTCCGTACAAGTGTGTCCAAACCTTGTGACATGAAGCCATACATTAAATGCATTTGTGTCTCGGGCTTCAGAATCGGGCCCTGGATTTTACCACTTGTTTGGGCCTTGACTCGCAATTGCGAAATCAAGTTCCTTCATGTCCTGGGAGAGAAAACAGAGGAGTTTAACAACACATTACTGCTGTCTGGATATGTGGGCTTCAGATGGAAGCGGGTGAGGGAGCGGCAGATTATGGCTGCCCGTTTGGAGCGGAAATTGGGTTCTTTTAATTTCCCTTTGACAATGCTGACAGATAATTGAAAATGATGCTAAGGTAATAGACACGCACACGCACACGCACACGCACACACACACACAAACACATGACTGAATTTCCTCTTGCAGGAAAAAGTTAAAGCCACACTTGAGAGAGAGGTTTATACCATAGTCCCTATAGTAAGTGTGTGTGTATGGATACATTCAGAATAGAATACTTCTACTGTTTTTAAAAATAACATATTTTTTCTTTAAAATTTGCAGTGGATAGGACACTTTATGAATATTCCATGCGTAAACATTGCAAATAAAAACAACTTACAACCCCCAAATATACATTTTTAGTGGAAATTATTAAAAGAATTGATTAACAAATATTTTACATTTTTAAACATTCAAATGACAAACACAATATTAGATTAGATTCAACTTTATTGTCACTGCACATGTACGGTACAGGGTAACGAAATGCGTCAGCATCTAACCAGAAGTGCAATAAACAGCAAGTACAGAATATATATGTAATATGTACAATATCTATACAGATTGTGGTATACATAAAATATAATATCTATAATACGTATACAAAAATGTAAGTTTATTAACCTCATTTCAAAGTGTTATTTGTTTCACATAAAAACAGAGTGATTTTTTTAGTGAACAGTACGCAAGGTTGTTTCAAGTATAGTATGTAAAAGAAGTACAATACTAATGCACAGTTGCAATTAAATGAGGAATGTAAACGAAGGACAGAATGCATGACTGAAACATTCTATCATGCAAACCAAGCAGCATATGCATATGTGCAAATATACTATAGTATGCAGGCACAGTATGCATGATTAAAAGAGGCCTATGTAAACGAAGCACAGTATGCGTTAAATATATTATGTGTGTTAATTACACCTATGGTATAATGTGCAGAGTTGCAAAAAATTAGCTTAAGAAAATTAACCAGAGGATGCATAGTTACTGAAAATATAGTATGTAAACTAAACAATGTATTCCTTGTGTCAAAACATCATACTAAGTCAACTTAACTTAGTATGCATGGTTAAATAAAATATAAGAGCAAACTAAACAAATAATAATGCAAAGTTGCACACAATTTAGTATTGAAACTAAGCACAGTATGGACGGTTGCATCAAATAGTATGTTAACTAATTACAGTATGTAAGGTTGCCTAAACAAAGTATGTAAACTAAGAAAGCTGGGTTAAATATTACAGCGTAAACTAAGGAAGGTTGCATGCAATAAAGTGTGTCATTTAAGGACAGAATGTGGGAAATACAGTATGTAAACTAAGCACGGTATGAATAGTTGCTTAAAATAATAGAATGTGTAAATGAAAGATGTTACATTGTATAGAATACATGTGTGTCTGTCTTTAGACTCAGGGGTATAATGTCATTCTCTCTACTGAATTACTGTTCAGATATGAAAGGACTTGAGAACAAATAATGAGAAAAGCTCTCATAAATCTTCTCTGGCTTAGCATGTGTTGACCACATTGTACACCATGTACAGTTTTTGTAGATTTGCTTGTAGTGCGTCTCAGATGCATTTGCTGTTTAGAATGATGAAGTTGTAAATCCAGTGGGTGGTGCTGCAGGCTGAATGTCCAGAGGACTGGACCTCAACGCAAGACTTTATTTGCTTCATCGCTCTGGTCTGTTCTGTCATTTCATGTTTGCGCAGGGTTGAGAAGGCCGCCCGGTACGCCCAGCAATGTGTTAAACATTAATAATGTTGAAAAACATGAGGATTTTGTGTAGCATTGAACTTTGATTTGAACTGAGATTAGTTCAGTTATCATTGGGTGATAAATGATGCCCCAGAATAACCAATCAGAAGCGGTTATAGTGGATAGCTATAAATAAATATTATGTTTGTTGGGATTATGTTCTGTAACTTGTGTAAAACCTCCATATGATGTATACATTTGATCTCCTTCAACTTCAATTATGTAACCTGTCTTATGTGTCTTTGCATCTGAATAGCTCATCTTCTCAGCGTTATAGTCATCTTCTCATTTCTTTAAAACAGACATGTTGTTTTCTCTTTTCCATTCGGTCAGTTTGTGTATTGGCTTCTCCTTCCATGGGAAATGAAAATGTGGATCAAA
>CM065670.1:342386-378008 GCA_033220385.1 Triplophysa yarkandensis | reverse complement strand
AAAACACGTTTTAGATATTAAAAGAATGTCAAAAATGCGCGATCACAGGTGTGTGTGCACGCACACATTTACATCCTACGCAACTACGCACACACGCAATGTTCCGGTGACGTCGAGGGCAAGCAGCCAATCAGCACTCGCGGAGTGAGTAGTAACACGTCACTCTTCCGAGCTCCAGGAACCGGCCGGGCGAATCCTGTTCGACGAACTGCGGGGCTCTCGATGTTATTTTAAATTATTACATTCACTTCTCGTCGATTAAGAAGGTATAATTATCGTTTTGTTTTGGCAACATCGTTCATGTGTTGAATATAATCGGCAGAACACGGATTCCGTTAGCGGAAGTCGTGCTAGTGTGTAACGCTATTCGTCAGCGTTATGCTTTCGCGTTAATGAAAATAAAAATTAATTTTTTAATATTTTAATAATTTTTTATAATTCTATACATTTCTGTGTGTTGCTTTTGATTCCGGTTTGATTAAAATGCGATGAAATTGTTGTCGCGAGCTTGACGACTGAAATGTTACGTAAACTGTATTTGTGACGTCACAGTGGACGTTTAATGTATGTCAGTGTAAAACATTAAAGTTTATCGTGTATTAATGTCACATTTGGCTGTTTTAGATCAAAGCTCTTTAATATAATTATTTTTTTCTTGTTTTGGGATATTTATGAATTTTGATATGTGCTTTGAATATGTGCGACATGTGTATTTACATTTACGTTTAGGCATTTAGCAGGCGCTTTTATCCAAAGCGACTTACAAAGTGTATTGTTATGGGAAAGCATCGGTTAATGTCTATTTGGACATTTTTAAATTGTGCAACATTAAATTCAACACGAATTGAGATTCTGTGAGATTTGCGATCCTTATAGTTTATATTTAATTTACTGAATCGAAATCTCTTTTCCGTTCATTCTGTAGTATTTGAGATTGATTTGTGATTAGTCAGCCATATTTTGTCTATAGTTGAGTTCCTTGTGACAGGCGTGAACTTCTGCTTGAAAATACTTTTCTATTCGTCACACGACTACGCATCTCTCGGTTCAACTGACGTATCAAAGAGAACCTCTCTCATCGAAAATATCCGCCTTGTACAGATCTAAAAGAAAGGAATGCGCGTTTGCATTGCTGACGTGGGCGATAAAGTTGGCCCATCACTACGGTATTTGTGTATAATTATAGGCATCTTACACTTCCAGTTTTGAGCCACAGCCCATAAGGTGTGGTTTGAGGGTAAAAAGCCTCCCTTGCTCATTGTTTGATCATTTTACCTCTCTGGTCCTTCGCAGTTCACACTGCCATGGCGACCTACCAAGAGTTCATCCAACAGAACGAAGATCGAGATGGAATACGATGCAGCTGGAACCTTTGGCCCTCCAGTCGACTGGAAGCCACGCGACTCGTGGTACCTGTTTCCTGTCTCTACACACCTTTGAAAGAAAGACCGGACCTGCCACCCGTGCAGTACGAGCCGGTGCTGTGTAGCCGGGCCAGTTGCAAAGCTGTACTCAACCCGCTGTGGTAAGTACTGAGTCTCGGACGGTGTGTTCGTATAAGACGGCTTTTTGTGGAGTTACCATATGGACCGTGAAAGGAATATTGGACAACAAACCTTTGCTCCAGCAAAGATCTGATAGTTCGGACTTTAAGGAGATGTTGGTTGATAAACTAATCCCTCTTATTGGATGATTTCTGTTCTGTATTTGGTAATTCTTTTTTTCATTGTGGCAAGCTTTTTTTAAACTACACAAGTACAGGCGTGTGGGAAACGTCGGATTGACATTATTTCAACCCATGTAAAATAGACATCAAGTTACGGATTGCTGCTGTCAGTTGGGCTTTATATTCGTTTCCTTTATCTTCCGTTTTTAAGAATGAATCATTAATAAGGCTTTGATATGTGTAGAGACTTTCTTAGGGGGGTATTTATTTGCTTTGTGATTATGTACATTAATTAAATCAAGATAGTTGTTAACGTTACCCACCGTGACTCAAAGAAAGACCATTGTATTCATTCATGTGCTAATGACTTTATTGTCTAACTGAGTTACTATCTACTTATGTCTTTCAGCTTCTTGCTTTCTAACACCTTTCAATTCTCTTTTGTAGTCAAGTTGACTTCAGAGCAAAGATATGGGCCTGCAACTTTTGTTTCCAGAGGAATGCTGTGAGTATCATCACAATATATTCAGTTTCTGTATTCATTCTGTGTGTATCGCCATTAATAACGTGAATATGTCTCTTTACAGTTTCCTCCAACATACGCTGGCATTTCAGAAGTGACTCAGCCTGCCGAGCTCATGCCTCAGTTCTCCACCATCGAGTACATAGTGCAGGTAAATACATTTTTAATGTTTACCCTGTACAGTAAACACACTGTATAAACTCACAGATGAACTGTAACTCCCTTAGCTCACAGATTGCAATTTTGTCCTTCTTTCAAATGAGATTACTATCAGTGTCTTTCAAAAAATGGCAATGTGTTTGATGGAGTGTGTTTCTCCACAGCGTGGGCCTTCATCACCTCTTATCTTCCTCTATGTGGTTGACACATGTTTGGAAGAAGAAGACCTTCAAGCCCTGAAAGAATCCCTGCAGATGTCCCTCAGTCTGCTGCCACCGAACGCACTGGTTGGTCTCATAACGTTCGGCCGAATGATTCAGGTCCATGAGCTCAGCTGTGAAGGTATCGCCAAGAGCTTTGTATTCCGTGGCACAAAAGAGCTTACCCCTAAACAGATAGAGGTTAGTTCTGAGATCTTAATTTGAAGCCTCAAATGTAAGTGGGAAATAAGTAGATTTATCAAGTGTGTTGTGTTTGTAGGAGATGCTGGGATTGATGAAACCAGTCACATCTGGACAGCAAGGCAAACCACTTGCCCCTCATGATGATGCTGGTTCCTGCCGGTACGTTATGGTTGTCCATTTCCGTTAACTGTAAAAATTAATCTAGCAGTGAATATCAACATGAATAAGGGTTTGTTTGCATCTGATTTAGATTTCTTCAGCCTGTTGAGAAAGTGGATATGAACCTCACCGATCTTCTAGGGGAATTGCAGAGAGACCCTTGGCCCGTTCCTCAGGGCAAGAGACCTCTTCGGTCCACTGGAATTGCCCTTTCTATTGCCGTTGGACTGCTTGAGGTACGGAGTAGAGATTGTTTGAACAAAGAATAGATGCATATCTTAAAAAGATGTTGAGTTATATGCGAATATGAGATTCACTTAAGGGGATATAATAAAACAATGCTTGCAGGAGTGAATGCATTAGATCTTTATTTGTTTTATTAATTTTTTGCTGTGTTTGCAACTTTTGAGACAAAAATTCTAATTTTGTTAGTAAGGTTGGCTGTTCAAAGTCCAGGTCTGCTGTAATGTCATCAGATCAGTTGTACCTAGAACTCGACAAGTCAGCAGTCTTACATAATACTGATGATAACAGTCTGTTTGTTTAATAACACATTTAAGATGACAATTCCAAACCCACCTGTAAAACCCAAATGTTTGACTATTTTCTTAAATATACTTTCACTCTCAAACTACGAATACTAAAGATTGAACTTTTACAGAATTACAGTTTATTGTTTACTGTAACAGTAAAATGTTCACTTATCGTTTTAGTAATACAAGGTTTAGCTTTTAGTAATCTAGGGATATCTGTTTTTCTCTCTTCGTTACATTTGTAGGGCACTTACCCAAACACAGGTGCACGTATCATGCTTTTTACTGGCGGCCCTCCAACTCAGGGACCCGGTATGGTTGTGGGTGACGAACTGAAGACCCCCATTCGCTCATGGCACGACATTCAGAAAGACAACGCTCGCCATCTGAAAAAGGCCACTAAGGTAAAAAGGCAATCTTATTATTTTGTGTGTTAATCTGTTGTTTTGATTTGCAAACAACCTAATTTGTGAAATTTGTTTAGTATTATGAGGCTCTGGCAAATCGAGCTGCAGTAAACGGGCATGGTGTCGATATATACGCCTGTGCGCTGGATCAGACGGGACTGCTGGAGATGAAATGTCTGGCTAACCTCACTGGGTGAGAATTATTGTTTTACATTTTAAGTCTTTATTCACAACCAATAGATTTTCCTTCTTGCGGCTAACATAGCATTTCTTGTCTTTTTAGGGGACACATTGTCATGGGCGACTCCTTCAACACATCTCTGTTTAAACAGACCTTCCAGAGAGTCTTTAGCAAAGACTACACGGGAGATTTTCGCATGGCTTTTGGTGGCACTTTGGAAGTGAAGGTAACACTGAAGGAAGATAAAGACTAAAATTGAGGCCAAATATTTCAAACACCTAAACCTACGTGCCTTCTCCTGTTCAGACCTCCAGAGAGCTAAAGGTTGCTGGCGCGGTCGGGCCGTGTGTGTCCCTCAACACCAAAGGACCTAGTGTTTCAGACAATGTAAGTAACTTGTCATTTTCAGAATTTTAGATGACTTTCTGCAGTTAGCCACAAAGGTCTTCCATGTGTTTACATTTCTAACAAAGTTTTCTAATATGATTTTAGGAAATGGGTGTCGGAGGAACATGTCAGTGGAAGATTTGCAGTCTAACGCCCTCCACCACCCTAGCTTTGTACTTTGAAGTAGTTAATCAGGTATGTGGTTTTGAGTGTTTTTAAGAATCTTTCTTTTGTAAGTGTACAGTGGTTCTTAGCATTTGGGTGTGTCAGATTTTGTTTAATATTTACATTAAAATATTATTTGTATTCTTTCTTTGTATAGCACAACGCCCCTATCCCACAGGGTGGCAGAGGAGCTATTCAGTTTGTTACGCAATATCAGCACTCAAACACACAGCGACGGATCCGTGTAACCACCGTTGCCAGGAAGTAAGGAAGCGTTTCATCTTTCAGCATATAAAAATTCATTTATTTGGCTGATACAAAAAAGCTCCTTATTTCTTTTGTTTCCTAAAAGCATTTTTTGTTTGTTGTCTTTAATATTGTTTTCAATGGTATCTTATACGTCAATAAACGCATCATGTGTGTATTATTAATGTGTTTGCTTTAGCTCAAAATAGACTAGTATACGCCTCAAATAGCTCTTGAATAGCCAAAAATTCTTGAGGAGGCAGTTTGCACGTCATTCATACCTGACCAACCTGTTCTGTATTGTCACACCTAGCTGGGCTGACGCACAGTCCCAAATCCAGCACATCGAGTCGTCATTTGATCAGGAGGCCTCTGCCGTATTAATGGCCCGGCTTGGCGTATTCAGGGCGGAATCAGAGGAGGGGCCTGACGTACTGCGCTGGCTCGACAGGCAGCTCATTCGCTTGGTGAGTGTTCTCTTTGAGCAGTAATGTAGGTCAAACTTCTTGCCTATAAGCAGTCATAAATTTATCATGATTATAAAGCGTTTATTGTTTTTTAATAGTGTTTGCTGTCCTAAAACCCATACATAAAGATAAAAATAGTGTTTGCTAAGGCAATTGTCAGCATTGCTAAAATGTAATAATCACATCCTACTTGGATATGAGTTGGTATATTAAATTTTTCCCACTGCTGTTTTGTTTTAGTGTCAGAAGTTCGGACAGTTCAACAAAGATGACCCAAACTCATTTAAACTTTCAGAGTCTCTCTCGCTATACCCACAGGTAAAACAATCACACCGCTTATGACTCTTTTCTTTAAAACAGCTGTGATTGTCAACTTCTGATGCTTGCCATGTGCAGTTTCTAATATTAAATGTCAACTGTTTTCTCTCTAGTTCATGTTCCACTTGAGAAGATCACCATTCCTGCAGGTGTTTAATAACAGTCCGGACGAGTCGTCCTACTACAGACATCATTTTGTGCGACAAGACCTGACACAGTCTCTCATCATGGTCCAGCCCATTCTTTACTCATACTCATTCTATGGCCCTCCAGAGGTAAATATATCATCCTGCCATCCATCATAAGATCAGTGTAGAATACAGTTACATTAAACTGTTACTTATCATGCACTTTTGTTGTGCAGCCTGTTCTTCTTGACAGCAGTAGTATCCTTCCAGACCGCATTCTACTGATGGACACTTTCTTCCAGTTGGTGATCTACCACGGAGAGGTAAATATATTTTCTAAAACATGACTTCAATTTCCATTACTTATAAAAGATCTGTAGTTATTATATTCTTCATAGGATTAACTGTTTCTTTTCTTGTCTTTACAGACCATTGCTCAGTGGAGGAAGGCGGGTTATCAGGAGATGCCTGAGTACGAGAACTTTAAACAGCTTCTTCAAGCCCCCTTGGATGATGCTCAAGAGATCCTGCAAACACGTTTCCCCATGCCCAGATACATCGACACAGAGCACGGAGGTTCACAGGCCCGTTTCCTTCTGTCTAAAGTCAATCCATCTCAGACACACAACAACCTCTACGCCTGGGGCCAGGTACAACCCCTTTTATAACCTTTACTAAATTACTTTGTTAGAACAATCTTTTTGCTGATTTTACACTTAGGATGGAATTAAAATTGTCATTCGGAAATATCTCATCTTTGATGTTATTTTTTGTAGGAGTCTGGCGCACCAATTCTCACAGATGATGTTAGTCTACAAGTTTTCATGGACCATCTCAAGAAACTGGCTGTTTCCAGCTCTGCCTAAATTTTCCACTAGCCGATGAGGAATGTAAATTTAGTGTGGAAAGAACATTTGACTTTCCTTTCTGCAAGAAAAGAATTTCCATAACCGACCGTTGTTCCATGACATACACAGACTGTGCAAAATTCTTCTCTGTCATTGTTGAAATCCCTCTAGAGAAATGGTGGTTTGATGTGTACAAATCTTACCCGCAAAAGTAATTACGGTTGTTTAATTTAAGAGTTTTGTCTATTTTTTGTTTTTGAATTTGTCTTGTGTGTTTGCTTATTTAATTCATTAGTTTGTTTGGTGTTCGTCTATCAAAAAGTGTTAAGTTTCACAGTAAACCAATAAGCTTTTAACAAAACGTATGGTTTTCCAAAGAGACAATGTCTTCTGCCCTCGTGTTGCTTGTGTATTTCTGTCTTGAGCATGTTTAGACTGAAGTTTCTATTAAGGCTTATTTGTGTCCATCCTATTTGTTTAGTTTTTATTGTGTATTGCACAGACAATATGTTGGGCAATAGTGTTCCACGGTCCTGTTCTCCCAGTGCTGTAATTAAAAATAATTTTGTATGTAAAGAATTTAAAAGAGACCTGTCACCCACATTCCAGTTTAATCTTGATTTACAAATATGAACTAATGCTATGCATAATATTTATAGTCAGAATCTCTAGGTTTATCTCATTTCAAAAAGATGAAGTTGAGCAACTGTTCATACTCTAATCTTGAATTTAATAAAAGATTATAAATCAACCCGACTGAAGCATTTTATGATAGCTGTCTATGATGATTGATGACACAGGCTGTCAGCTGTGGAGACAACCAGGAATATATTGAACCCTGGAATGATGTGATGCGTGTGCAATGAGTTGCACTACATTTCCAAAAGTATTCGCTCACCTGCATTGACTCGCGTATGAACTTAAGTGACATCCTAATCCAAAGGGTTTAATATGATGTCGGTCAAACCTTTTTAACAGCTTCGACTCTTCCACAAGGCTGTCCACAAGGTTACAGAGTGTCTTTATGGACATTTTTGACCATTCTTCCAGAAGGGCATTTTGTGAGGTCACACACTGATGTTGGATGAGAAGGCCCGACTCTCAGTCTCCCCTCTCATTCATCCCAAAAGTGTCAGGTTGAGGTCAGGACTCTGTGCCGGCCAGTGAAGTTCATCCACACCAGACTCTGTCATCATGTCTTTATGGACCTGACCTTGGGCTCTGATGTCATGTTGGAAGAGGTCAGATCCAAGCTGTTCCCACAAAGTTGGGAGCATGACCAAAATGTCTTTTAAAGTGAATAATTGGAACACCAGATTTTCATTATCTGTATGGCAATATAATCTATATGGTAATAACATTTATTTAGTTTCCCAGGAGTTGCCTTATATAACAAAAATCCTTGTGCTTTATTTCTATAAAGGTCAGACCTCATGAAGTTTTATTATTCAAATAATATATCATAGAAAGTTTTGTTATCGTTTTGTTTCGTGTATAACTTTAATTAGAAATTCTGATTATTGTTATTACACTGTTAATATTATGTAATAATGTCCAGTATGTGGAGTTGTGCGTCCTCTGGTGGACATCAAGAGTAATTGGTTTTATTTTTATATTTTTTTATTTTTTATTAGTAGTATTTAAAATGTCCTAATGTATTACAGAATGCAATAAATTAATAAAGGATAAAAACACTGGATAAATTCTGTGATTTATTTACTTCTGGGTAAATTGATAGCAATTTGACCAATGAGAGACGAGGTTCTGCCTTCAGTCCCGCCCATGCGACTTTCTGATTGGCTACTTTCTCTGAGCAGGAAGTTACTACGCGCACGTTCTAATATGGCGGCGCCCTTGTGAGTGTTTGTGTGCATTAACATTCTATTACAGGTATGACGCTGGATCCCGTCAAATGGAATAAGCGAGCTTCATTGCTCTATGCAGTTGGAATTTGGACCACGTTTGGATGTTACGGATTTTACAGATACACGCATAAAAACGATCCTGCGCGTGAGTGATGACGTACTGCCTGCTGTCATTTGTGATCAAACTGATTTAATGTCACAGATCGAGGAGAACTCTGTTTTATAATTAATTGTTATTCTTTCACTGCAGTATTATTATATTAAAAATTATATCATATAATATAGTTGGCTTATATATGAAACTGGAAGGTTATTGTTATTCTTTCACTGCACTATTAAATAATTATATTGTAAATTATAATCAGTTATTGATTATATATTATACATATTATAATGTAAGGTATTGTTATTCTTTCACTGCAGTATTGTCATATTATGTACTATATTTATATTAAATAATTAATAATAATATAAAAATAATATATTGTATATTATAATCAGTTATTTGTTCTATATTATATATATTATACTGTAAGGTATTGTTATTCTTTCACTGCAGTATTGTTTTAATATATATTACACAATATAACATAGTTATGTGATGTATTATAATCAGTTATCGGTTATATATTATATATATATTATACTGTAAGGAATTGTTATTCTTTCACTGCAGTATTGTTTTAATATATATTACACAATATAACATAGTTATGTGATGTATTATAATCAGTTATCGGTTATATATTATATATATATTATACTGTAAGGAATTGTTATTCTTTCACTGCAGTATTGTTATAATATATACTATATTTATATTAAATAATTAATAATAATATAAAAATAATATATTGTATATTATATTCAGTTATTGGTTATATATTATATATATATTATACTGTAAGGAATTGTTATTCTTTCACTGCAGTATTGTCATATTATACACTATATTTATATTAAATAATTAATAATAATATAAAAATAATATATTGTATATTATAGTCAGTTATTGGTTATATATATATATTATAATGTAAGGTATTGTTATTCTTTCACTGCAGTATTGTTATAATATATATTACACAATATAACATAGTTATGTGATATATTATAATCAGTTATCGGTTATATATTATATATATATATATATTATACTGTAAGGAATTGTTATTCTTTAACTGCAGTATTGTCATATTATACACTAAATTTATATTAAATAATTAATAATAATATAAAAATAATCGGATGTATATTATAATCAGTTATTGGTTCTATATTATATATATATATTATAATGTAAGGTATTGTTATTCTTTTACTGCAGTATTGTTATAATATATATTACACAATATAACATAGTTATGTGATATATTATAATCAGTTATCGGTTATATATTATATATATATTATACTGTAAAGAATTGTTATTCTTTAACTGCAGTATTGTCATATCATACACATAACAATATCAATATTTGATCGGAATACTTGATGAATGCGTGTGCTTTTATAAACGATGTTCTGTTGTGTTCATGTTTAGCGGAGATGCCTGTAGAAGAAGAAGACAACCGGCCCAACGTGAAGCGATATGAAACGACACACTCGAAAACAACAGTGGTCTATAGGGAGAATTTTGTGCCATATTCAACAAGGCTATTAAATCTCTTCAGAGGTGAAAGTTCTTCAGAGGGACAAAGTCACAAAGAACAGAAATAAAATCTGCAAAAAATGGAATCTTTAAACACATCAGGGGTTTAATTGGTGGATTGAAGCCCCTACGCCAAAACGGACACGGATGTTAATTTTTATTGTCAAAGGAGAAACGGCTGTCATTTCTTTTTATTTCGGAAAGTTAACATTTACTGTAAAAATCTCAGTTTCGTGTCTTGTCTGAAATAACATTTTGAGTCTAAAAAAGATGTACATTAAAAAAAACATAAAATATTCTGAAATGTTGAATAATGAGAAGAGTTTATTTCTTAATAAATGTACAAACTGAATACTTCTGAACTTTTTTGGTCTGTGTGTTTTCATTTTTGTAACCAATTCCATAAAATAACTTTAATTTATTTGTTAGATGTCAAATGCAAAGGTAAGTTTTCCATCCAACACATTCAATCTGAACTTATTCAGTCCACGTGTTGGCAGCAGTGTCACGTGGGCTCGGAGGGCGGAGCCTCGTAAACCCGGAAGTTCAAACGTTCTGGAGTAACACGTGATTGGAGACCACAACAACAATGAAGGCGATCATTCAAAGAGTAACGAAAGCAAGTGTAACGGGTATGACATGCTTCTCATACATTTATAAAAAATGCTTTTGTGAAGGGGATTTATTGTTTTGTATTGTTTTATTTTGCATAGAGAATCACTTACTTCACATTCAATGCCCAAAACTTTAACATAATGGGAAAAATGTAGAAATTAAATGGTCTCTGAAATTATATTAAGGTGTTGCAAAATCCAATTATACTGTCATGTGAAATATTAAATATTTGTTTAGAATTAAATGCTTGTTTTACTTTCACTTTACTGTCATGTCACTGTTGACCTGATTTCCATTGTTTGGTTGGCATTGTAGTGTTTATGTTATTGGAAAAGCTGTAAACCATCTTTTTATTTCTATGTAACTTTTAGATGTATTTTAATATTTTAGGAACCTAATAGAAATTCTATCAGATTCAATTTAAATTTAAAATTAAAGTTAACGTTAAAGTTAAAAAAATATTTTTTTAACTATTGTACTATTATTATTTGATTCTGGCTTTTTTATTTGTTTAATTCATTTCTGCTCCTTGTAAATAATTTTTAATGTTTTTTTCGAGTGCTTTAACGTGTTATTTTTTGTGTTGTCCTGTATTGTTATATCTAAATATGTTTATATATATATCGACTATTGTAAGTCGCTTTGGATAAAAGCGTCTGCTAAATGCCTAAATGTAAATGTAATGTAAATGTCCATCTGACGTCACGTGACGTCATACTCACTGTTCTCATGTCATCCAAAAATAGTTGGAGAAGAGCAAATCAGCTGCATAGGCAGAGGACTCTGTGTCTTATTGGGCATCTCTGTGGAGGACACACAGAAGGATGTTGACTACATGTAAGTTCACCAGATGCCACTGAATAGTGCACACTACTTATATACAAGTATGTGACAGAACATTGGTTTTAAGTTGTGCATGCTGTTGTTTTTAGGGTACGGAAGATTCTGAACCTGCGTGTGTTTGAGGATGAGAATGGCCGGGCATGGAGTCGCAGTGTTATGGACGGAGAGCTGGAGGTGTTGTGTGTGAGTCAGTTCACCCTGCAGTGTATACTCAAGGGAAATAAACCCGACTTTCACTCTGCCATGCCAGCCGAACAGGCCCAGCCGTTCTATAACAACATTCTGGAGCAGCTGAGACAAGCATACAAACCAGAACTCATAAAAGGTCACTGATCTCAGTATCTCTGTCCATTTGTTCTTCATTTTTGCTGACATGAGTCTAAGAGAATCATTTACTCGACGACAACCACACACTGGAACTCGTTTAACCTAACACATGTATTTGTGTTTTGTAGATGGGCAGTTTGGTGCATATATGCAGGTCCACATTCAGAATGATGGACCGGTGACCATTCAACTGGAATCTCCTACCGGGCCCACAGACCCCAAAATGGTACCCAAGCTTTGATTCTCTGATAAACACATCAAACACTTAATACAATACGTTACACAATAATGTTATTTCTTTAATTCAATATGTACTTGTGTTTGGTTTCCTTCAATATTAAAACGAGCTTCAATAGAAAACTGAACTAAAGCACAGACTGTTTTAGCTCACTGCAGAGGTTTTTTCTTCTCCCTTGTCTCTCGATTCAGCTGACTAAACAAGAAAAGCAACAGCAGAGGAAAGAGAAAACACGATCAAAAGGCCCGTCGGAGTCCGGAAGAGAGAAGGCAGCATCGCGGCCTAAAGTGGACCCCAGCATCAGCAGCGGAGCCGAGGGGGACGTGTCATCTGAAAGAGAGCCGTAGGATACCTCAAGGTCATTTTTGAAGGTTTCAATAAAAAGTTAATATATAATAATATTTATATATGTTAATATACATAACATAAGCGTACAATTGGTGTCAGTAGATTTAAACAGTCTTTTATTTGTTTTTATAGGATTGTGTCTCTTCAGCTTCCAGAGGAACGCTGCAGTTTTCAGGAACCTCGTTCAGTGTAGTTCTGATTCATACCCTTGAATTTCCTCTAAGCTGTACAGCATGCAGACATATTTTATTCTGAATTTTGAACCGTGTATAAACACCAAACATGTGGCAGCTCCACATTTACCAATAGAAAATCGACTCAGGCTCTTTTCAACGGTATATTCAAATCAGTGTGAACGGCATGTCTATTTAGTGTTATGTGTTTACATCTCTGTGATGTTTTAATAACTGAGAATAGAAATATACATATCTGGAATATTTTAAACAGAGAGCTTTTGTGCTTTTATAAAGTTTCACAACTTTAATATAAAGCTTAAACCATAATTCGTACATATTTTTATTACTTTAAAAAGGTTCAGAGGTCACTTTAAGGATCCAGTTTGCGGTATTTAAACATTATTTGTATTGGGTGGTTCACAGAAGAAGTCACACTTTGGGTATTTCTCTTAGACTGCTGTCTAAACTACTCACAAAGGATCTTTTGTGAGGTGTTTTAAAGCATGTGTTAGTAGGCGATTGCAAAAGAGGATTATTCTTGAGTGTGGAAAATAAATGTGTGCCAGTACAACTGAACAAACGCTATGTCTTGTGGTTGTGAAATTGTACAGATTTTGTTTAAATCCAACTATGGATATTGCATGGTTGTGCTTTGTAATTAAATGTTTCCTTATTTATGCGTTGAACAGAAACTATGTGTCTTTATTTAAAGTATGTCTTGTATTTGAAGTAGCCCACGGCATTGTGAAGAAATCTTCATAAAAAAATCACAAGGTAATCACATGACTGATGATGAATGATTAAAAACATTCCCTTCTATTTAAAATATGAATATAATTCATTTTATTTATGAACATAATTAATTATCAATAGTTACAAATATATTATATATATATAGAGAGCTGAATAAATACAGCAACCGCCCCCCCACAAAAATGGAACCCTATTATATGTGTGTGTGTGTCTTTAATAAATTCATTTTATTACTGAATATTATAAATTATCAAATATATATATATATATAGCTGAATAGACCAAAGACTGCAATATCCAAAAAACACATGAACCCCCATTACATGTGTATGTATGTATGTGTGTGTGTAATAAATCCAATAAATTAATTTTATTACTGATTATTATTAATTATCAATAGTTATCAATACTTATATCCAGTAATAAAATGATTTCTATTCATATATAAAATAGAAGGGAATGTTTTAAACTTTAAATGTCAGTGACGCAACAGCATCAGTCACGTGATTACTTGGCGAGCGCGCGCCTGCTGTCTGACAGGATGAGGCTCGAGCTGGAGATTTCATCACTTTTATTATTTAATAATAATAATATACTCACAGGTGTGTTATATTCATTTTAATATAATAATAGTGCTTTAAAATTATCATTTGTTATGGCAAACGTGTAATGATCCGTGTTTTGTGTCAGATAGTTTACCTTAGTTTCCTGAGGTAAGGTAACCAATACTTTACTAAAACTATGGGTAAACTATTGTTAATATTCTTTAACCTCTGTATAATTTCTTTGTTTTGTCTTTCATTGCATATTTGTTATTTACATATGAATCTGATTTAATAACTATTAATAAACATCATCTGTCTTTCTACAATAGAGAACAAAAAATAATAATCAACAAATAACATCTTCTTTATTATAAGCTAAAATGTACACATAATAATTATAATATACACATAACATTTATAATGTAAACATAATATTTATAATGTAAACATAATGATTATAATATACACATAATATTTATAATCTACACATAATATTTATAATGTACACATAATGATTATAATATACACATAATATTTATAATCTACACATAATATCTATAATCTACACATAATATTTATAATGTAAACATAATGATTATAATATACACATAATATTTATAATCTACACATAATATTTATAATCTACACATAATATTTATAATGTACACATAATGATTATAATATACACATAATATTTATAATCTACACATAATATTTATAATGTACACATAATGATTATAATATACACATAATATTTATAATCTACACATAATATTTATAATCTACACATAATATTTATAATGTACACATAATGATTATAATATACACATAATATTTATAATCTACACATAATATTTATAATCTACACATAATATTTATAATGTAAACATAATGATTATAATATACACATAATATTTATAATCTACACATAATATTTATAATCTACACATAATATTTATAATGTAAACATAATGATTATAATATACACATAATATTTATAATCTACACATAATATTTATAATCTACACATAATATTTATAATGTAAACATAATGATTATAATATACACATAATATTTATAATCTACACATAATATTTATAATGTACACATAATGATTATAATATACACATAATATTTATAATCTACACATAATATTTATAATCTACACATAATATTTATAATGTAAACATAATGATTATAATATACACATAATATTTATAATCTACACATAATATTTATAATCTACACATAATATTTATAATGTAAACATAATGATTATAATATACACATAATATTTATAATCTACACATAATATTTATAATGTAAACATAATGATTATAATATACACATAATATTTATAATCTACACATAATATTTATAATGTAAACATAATAATTATAATATACACATAATATTTATAATCTACACATAATATTTATAATGTACACATAATGATTATAATATACACATAATATTTATAATCTACACATAATATTTATAATGTACACATAATGATTATAATCTACACATAATATTTATAATGTACACATAATGATTATAATATACACATAATATTTATAATATACATATAATATTTATAATATACACATAATATTTATAATGTACGCATAATATTTATAATCTACACATAATGATTATAATCTACACATAATATTTATAATGTACACATAATATATTTATAATGTACACATAATATATTTATAATGTACACATAATATTTATAATGTACGCATAATATTTATAATCTACACAAAATAATTATAATCTACACAAAATAATTATAATCTACACATAATAATTATAATCTACACTTAATATTTATAATGTAAACATAATGATTATAATATACGCATAATATTTATAATCTACACATAATATTTATAATGTTCCCATAATATTTATAATCTGCACATAATATTTATAATCTACACATAATATTTATAATCTACACACAATATTTATAATGTACCCATAATAATTATAACGTACACATAATAATGAATCAACTCTGTTTAAAGCATTTTCTTACTGTCCCAATACATTTAGTTTATTCACAAAACGTGTGCCCAGCTTTAAAATAATACAGAACTTTTAAACTTGGTTAAATATTATAAAGTTGAAGTAATTTATAGTTATAGTTTCATGGGTGTGAGAATATAAGCCTTTACAAAAACGAGCCATGTGCATTATGACATATGTACCAGCATGTGATCTGTGATCAGGAAATCAGGTTTGCATTTCTTAGTTAACATTATAAGATAAACGTGTCTTTATTTTGTAATCATTAAGTGTTTATCTTTCAGGTTTAAATATACTGTTGCACCACTGTACAGATTTATCCTTTGGTTTAGTAGAATGTAAAGGGTATTTCAGGCTGTGTGTATTATGAAGTCACATGTGTTTACACTCTTTAGTTTCACCTTGGATGATTGATGGACTATAATTGTTCCTGAAAACACAATCGACAGTGTAAAAACAGAACAAAGCTCTGCTGTAAGTGATTTAGAATGTGAGATGAATGACCGACCTACTGCCCCTTTCTAAACTTTCATTTAGGGTTTGTTTTTGCTGGTTAGCTGTTGTTGCAAATGTAATTTAAAAGCTTAACTTCCCTGATGTGTTTTGTAGATGTGCATGATCTCATTTTTGCAGAACTTTTGATATATTGCTGTTTAAACACACGGTCCGGTCCCTGACACTGTCCTGCTCTGACCACTGTACCCTATTATGCAACACTTTCCCATAACTGCTGTCAATTATATTCCAAACTGCTCTGAGGAAATGCTTCACAGTCTACTTAAAATCATGGGTGCTGTTGTTTGTTTATTGTGTGCAAGTTCTCTTTTGGATGTTGTTTTGGAGTAAAATAGTGCTTTTGATAATGTCTGTTTATGGATTTGAGGAACTGAAGTGATAGTGGCGGTGAGAACTGTATTCAATTCATACCACAGAATGTAAAAATATTGATGATTTCTTCTCCAAATACTAGTCGTGAGTCATTTTCCTGATGTTCGTCCAATAGTTTAAGATGACAACAGATTCAGCATCACAGTCCAGTCCTATGGGCCGCAGAAGTAGCTACTTTCAGGTAAGACAGCTTTTGCACTGAACCGTGAAACGAATATGTGTAAGAATATGTGTAAATGTAATTCAAATCTTGTCTATAGATATCTTTAATTGGTTTGTTCTTACAAAACTGCATAGATGTAACCATACAATTGATTAGTAGTAGATAAAAAAAGGAAATTTGAATTGGTTGTGATTACAGGTGATGCTGGAAGCTTTTTGAAATCATCTTCATTGGCCCTGTCGTACTGAAAGGCTTAACTAAAATGAATATTTTAAGATATTTTAAAGAATGGTTCATAATCAAACAACATTGATCCTCATTGATGTATTTCTTCTTTGCCCCCACCCCTCTCTCTCTCTCTCTCTCTCTCTCTCTCTCTCTCTCTCTCTCTCTCTCTCTCTCTCTCTCTCTCTCTCTCTCTCTCTCTCTCTCTCTTCTCTCTCCCTCTCTCTCTCTCGTTTCTCTCTCTCTCCCTCCCTCCCTCTCTTGCCCTCTCTTTCTCTCCCTCTCTCCTTAAAAAGTCTTCTCTCTTCCTTCATCTTCTCTGTGCACATTTTTTATTTAATCACTTAAGCTAAACAAATTGTGAACTTCTGTTCCTTTTTATTCCTCTATTCCATTGTACTAAATCGGCTCTATAAAATAATGTCACTTTATCACAGATATTGATCCAGGGGCTGCAACGGAAACTGTTTGTTCATCTCTGAGGCACTACTGTGTCTAATGGCCTACAGTTTTCCCTAAAAATAGTCCATAATTGAACCTTCAGTAAGTGGATATAGGGATTCAAACATCAAAGCAGAGTTGGTTTAAAAGTGTTTGGGGTGGAGTAACACTTATGGACTTCCAAGCAAATTATGTCTCAGTTGTTATCAATAATCCCTGCACAACTGCTCTTTTTATGTAGCTGAACTTCATTTAAGTAATATTCAATTAATAAAAATTGGAAACCTTTATAACGATCAACATTTAGGATAAGTTTGCAAGTGGTCAGTGCCCTGCAAACACACACTGCAGTCATTGTTTAGTTAAGTTTGACAATAGCCAAGCCATAAGAACAGATATGTGTGTAAAAAAACACACTGCATCTCGATCAAAATGTTTTTTTGTGTAATGTTCTGTGTAATTTTCCCTTATCAATTCATGTAAGTCATAATATACCATAGTCAAAATGAAAGGATTTGAATATTTAAAAATACATGAACACCTGTATTTATTTTATATAACAAAGGTTAGTGCTACATTATAGCACTGCAGTGGCCGAGTTGTGTTGTTTTGGTGTGCCACATTTCCTGTTTTGAAGAATAGATAAAATACACAGGAAAGTGACTAACTGATTTCCTCTTTGTGGGTGGATATTCAGAGGGGATTAACGCTGGTTCTTTCAGTCGCACTGAGAGTTTTGTGATGGGAATTATTTTAAAAGGTTTTTTGAATTTTTTCTTTACTGCCCTTGAAGTTTTTGGATTATATTAGCAGAAAACATATTGCCATTAGGGATTTAACACGGATATGAATGATGAGTTCACCATCAGGACAGACAAGATCTTGTTTTTGTTCATGTGCAGTTGGTGGATGCTTTTGCATATTCACTGGGTGAACTGGAACAGCAAATGGTTCTTGCACAGCAGACAGATGAAGATCCAGACAGACATTCAGATCCCCCTTTACTCGTACAGTGAGTATTAACATACATTGCTGATCAGAAGCTTTACATTAGATAAAACTATTATTTTAAAGACATTTACTACAGATCAAACCAATAAAAAACCTGGTTGCTATGGTTGAATCACGGCAACCACATATGAACCACGATTTTGCTGCAGTAACCACAGTTTAACCACAGTACTTGTAGTAAAACTGTGATTGTATAAACAGCAAAAGACAACAAATATTTGACCAAAACATATTTTAAATTCAGTCTTAAGATTGTGTGCACATAAACTGGTACCAATACCAGGTACCAATAAAACCTTCACAGCAATGGTTTCCATTTATATACTGTTATGAACCATTGGCTTTATACATCAATACCACCACAAAAATCATCGCAATAGGATTTAAAGTCCCATTATTAAAACCCATCACATATCAGTAGACACCATTGCAGTTTCAACTATACAAATCCCTTTATAAACATTAAATCCATCAAAATTTCTGGTGGGTTCCCAACATGGCAAATTTGGCAAACGACAAGACAAGGAAACTTATGTAATGTGTAAAATAACAGCAGAGGGTGCTGTTGTTTTGTGACTGTTGGAGATTTAGTACTGTGAATGTTTATTTTTCCTTTAAAGGACATGAAGGATAAAGTCACTGCAGTGATCTCATGTGTTTTTTCTCTCTGTAGGATAGAGAGAGGGATGACCGGTGTGTGTACTGAAGCTGATGAGGATGCTGTGAGCTCAAGTGTGAGTGTGTTGGATAAACTGATACACACACACCCTGTATGGCTTCTGTTTTCCATCGACCAACAAGAGGCCACAAACATTCTACTGAAGCAACCAACAGGGGTAAGAATGAGACAGCTGCTGGATACAGCTCTGTAAAAGAATAATTCCTTTTCATATTAAAACTGCTGCACTTTTAAATGGACAGTTTCATAAAAATTTTTTTGATTTGTTGAACACAGAGAAGATATTTGGAAGAATGCCTGAATACCATTTACTACCAAAGTAGGAAATATGAATATGGAACTCAAAGGTACCCTAAAACGTCTTGCTGTTTTACATTCTTCAAAATATTCATTTTGTGAAAAGAAGTTATGTTTCCTACTGCGGTTGTCAAGGGGGTCTATGCATTCTTCCAAATATCTTTCTCTGTGTATATCAGAAAAAAGAAATGTATACAGATTTGAAACAACTCAAAGGTTATTAAATGCTGACAGAATTCTCATTTTTGGTGAACTAACGCTTTAATAATGACCTTTTTTTCTATCCAGGTGTTTTTGGTGTGGAGGTCACATCTCCTGCAGAAGAAGGTGTTGTCTATCCACGTGGACGAAACATCAGACTCTGTCCTCCACATCCCTGTTAAAGAGAGCCAGTGCAGTATGTCAAATGTGTTATCATACCAAGACGTATTGAAATGTTTATTCCAGAGGCACTGTATTTGTTTTTTGACATCATGAAAATCACCTGACATAATTTTATGTACATACAAGCACACAGCTTACAGGAGATTCTCCATGTGGAATATCAGACACACCCAAGTGTTTTCGACTTATTGCTGTCAAAATCCCATAGCTGAAGGGGATATCCTACCAGAAATCTTTAATAATGGATGGAATGATCGAAATATAAAGATTATATATATACATAGACTTATGAGGGTCTGATGTGTGTATTGTTTTGTATTTCCAGCATTTTCTCTGGAGGATTCAGGAGTCAGTTTTGCTGACCTCTTTCACCTTGTTGCCTTTTATTGCATAAGCAGGTAATACTTTTAAAGGATGAAATATGAATATGGACAGTGACAAGAAGAATAGAGAGGGATTACAGCACACAGGATTACATCTTCATTAAGCAAAGAAAGAATAATTCATCATGTATTTATGGACCAACTGCTCATTCATTATTTCAAGGCAGAATGTCAGATTCATTGTATCCCTAATAGAGACTTCTTTTAAATTATTTTATTCTAAATTATCATTATTTTAAAATGTTCTCATCTAGTTTCAAACCCCCTTTTCTGTGTTTTATGTCAGGGACATTTTACAGTCCAGTCTGAAGCTTCCGGAAGCCATTTGCTCAGCGGAAACCCTGTCTGATCTGCATGAGGTGGCACAGCAAGGAGCAGGTACTACACTACCTACCCCGACCCACTTTTCTACAATGATAAACAATATCTCAGATGCATGTATGTAGTGTAATATATATGGAGGGTCACATGTAGAATTGAAGAAGTAATTCATTTTAAAAGTAAATTAAAACAAATGCTGGAGATGCAAGTATCTGCAGACAAGTTATAGAAGTAAAAAAGATTTGGGTTAGGTTAGGTAAGGTAGAGTCAATTATTATGAAGTGTCTTAATTTACGGTTTTATACAATACATACATTAAGACCAATAATAAATCAGGATTACTGGATTAATAAAAATAAATACTTGGGAACAACTTTAGCATACAGTTTAATATCTATAACATTTGTGACATTTTAAGTCAGATTGAATTTGCATACATAATCTTCTCTTAGGAATTTCCACTTTGGAAACTCTAGTTTTGGGACAAGCATCAAAGTTTAATTGCAAACAATAATTTCACTGTGATGTTATTAAATATACCAATGCTCTTTACATTAAATAGGATTATTTTCCGTAGAAAAATAAGAAAAATGACTAGCTGGGTTTCTGGATCTCAGTACATGCTTGTTTTAAGAGAGGGCCCCAGATCTTAAGTCAGTTTTTTAAGATTTCTTTTTGTGCAAAATGGATGCATCTCACTACATTCAAAGTGAAATGTAGTGTCAGTCTTTCACAGCTGTGATCATGTTGCCCTGCTATCCTTTTCCAGGTTATTATTAGCCAGCCGACATTCCAGATAATGTGTGAGACCTTATGAGCCAATTGGAGCATAGAGGTTACTGAGGGAAAGACACTTTGTGTGTGTGTGTGTGTGTGTGTGTGTGTGTGTGTGTGTGTGTGTGTGTGTGTGTGTGTGTGTGTGTGTGTGTGTGTGTGTGTGAAATTTAGCAGACCCACCCATATTCCCTTAAAAAGGATACAGGCACACAACTTCCTCCTCTTCCTCTAGTTCCTTTTTATGGCAGTACTCTGTCTTAACGGGACCTATGTTTAATTTCTCTAGAGTCATTAAACCTGTTGGAAAATTCTTTGTTTTAAAGTGTTTAGTTTTGGTCTACCATAGGACTGGAAGTAAGAGACAAAAGAATGTCCAAATAGATATCGGCTAAACAACTGGAGAGCCGGATACCAGAGTGAATTGGGTGGGGAGACAGACAAATAAAAGCATAGGGAGGAGAAAGAGGAGGGCTTCTCAGTACTCTGTAAAGTCCACCTCTCGATGTGTGTTTGGATAAAAATGACTCACTGAGGTTTTGGCTGGCTTTGAGTTGGGTGTGATTGTATGGCGTTTCTGAATCAGTCTCCAGAAACACAGGAATAAGCATTCCTAAACTTCAGTGGACTTAGGATGACATGAACAGATGCCGTAGCCCGGCTGGACACCCAGAAATAACAAACAAATGTCCTGTCGTGGGTAGCTTGTTTGGGTGGGTTTACTGCTTTCAAACTTGTGTTTGTCCAATGATTGCATATGTGTGCTTTAATCATTAACCGCATGCTCTTTTTCTCTCCAGCGTTTTGGAAGACGTCTCTAAAGCCGCAAAACGAGTATTCTATCCTATATAGTTCTCTTGTTCAGGACAGCTCAGCGATCTCAGAGATCTCACAGATTGAGGATCAGACTGGCTTCTTCCCCATTTCATCAGAAGGTGGAAGAAGTTGCTCCAGAGCTTTAATCAACTCAGCCTTTTATCAACAACAACATACCCTTGGGAACTCTACAACTGGGAGTGCAAAAGACCCAACATCAGCCAACGGAAAATCTCGTCCCCCTCCTCCGCCCAGACCTCCTCCACCTCGTATCTTGGTTCGTAGTCCTTCACCTCCAGATCCAAGGATTATGCCGCTAAACGTTGACTTTAACAGACTCAGTCAGAGGTCCAAGTCTAGCACCAAGAGTTGCAAGAAACCTCCACCAAGACCTCCCCAAGCCCCAGATATTGACACTTACCGTTGCACTATCGCTTTGGATGATGAGACGATATCAAGGGCATTGTCACGAGCCAACCTTCCCCACACCCCTTTAAAGCAAACCACCAAAAACATCTTGCAGCAATGGACTGGTCCAGAAGAGAAAGGAAGAAGCTCGAGCGGTCGAAGTTTGTCCACATCATCATCTGACTCTCTGGATTCTCCTCCAAAACCTCTACCGTTGAGCCTGTCACCGAGCTCGGCCCCCGGTCTCTCTACGGATGACAGCAGTGATGAATACGATCAAGAATATGACGACTATGGTATGGGACTCGAAAAAGACCTGCATCTCCGGCTTCATGCTGCTCGCAAGTCAAAGAAGATCCTGGCAGTTGAATTGGCAGGGGCTCGTCCGAGATCATTCGTCATCTTGCCACAGGCGTTGAAGGGAAAATTCCGTAAGGTCCGAGGGGTCCTCAATGTTCTGGCTACACCTGAGAAGCGCATCTTGCTACGGATCATTGATCTAGCTCAGGATAAAGGTTCTTATTTTGGGTGTCTGGTGCAGGACTATGTGAGCTTTGTGCAGGAGAATAAAAACTGCCACTCGTCTGGTCAGGATCTTCTGCAGACGCTACGACAGTTCATGACCCAGATGAAGGCCTATCTCATACAGAGTTCAGAGATTAACCCACCCATTGAGTCCTACATACCCGAGGACCAGATTGGTGAGACAAATTTAAATTCTCTTTCATTGTATTGAATAAGCTTTTTAAACAGCCGTAAAAACTACCCAATAATGGAAACGTATGCATTTGTGGTAGTGTGGAGAAGTGTCATTTATAGAATAATGTTTAGACAGGAACAGGAATCGTTGGATAGGGGTCAATATCCACCAAGGGTCTTCATCTTTAACAATTGGCAGATACACATGCGCATTTGAGCTGCTACAGCATCCAATTTTCAATTTCAACTATCAAGGCCAGCTACATTTTCAAAGTGATATTATATTCCCAAAATATTATTATCTGTTATTAAAATGATCAATAAAAATACAAATCCTTTTTCAATGAAAATAAACAACATTTTTACCAAATTCCAAATAAACTTTCTTTCAATTTAAAATGAGAGGCCAGGTCAAAATAACAGAAAATATGTTTTTTTATATTGTATTTTTGGTTCAATTTCTACAAAGGAAACAAGCTTCCATTCATTTTCAAGCAACAAACAATTTAACTGAAATATTTGTACCTATATTTAGGAAAAATTACAAAATAATTTTTTATTTGATGACCTTGATTTTGTCATTTTTATTTGTCTTGTCATTCTTTCATTCCATCACATTGGTACACAGAGTGGAAGGACCACAATACATCTAGAAATGTGTAATAATGTATATATAATATACAGAAATGTTATATAAATGTTATATACATAATATATATATATAAACATAAATACAAACAGGCAATCTAATTTTGGGATTTTGTCAGTTGAAACATGTGAGATTTTTATGGTTTAATGGTCCTGGCACTAAGCCATCTATTTGAAATGTGACTTTATTTAGATGACCGCATGCACACGGTCAGATACACTTGGAATACCTTTGAAGGTTACCTGTTAATAAACAGATGAGCACTCGTATTATGTGTCAACATCATAGAAACTCAGGCCGATTGAATGAACAGGTTAAAACATGACAGCTATTGAAATAAATGTTAAGCAATAAAATCTGGAACATATTTCACACAAGCTCGCACAGCTAAGAAGAGAATTGCTTGATTTTTTGCATATGCATTATATATTAAGTTTATTATTTCTAATGTAAAATCTTTGTAATTTCTTTAGTTAAAGAGTAAAAGGGTTAGCTATCTCATAGGCCTCAGTTTTTCTAAAGGTTAACCTTCTCTTCAGCTGGGAGGATTTGGGATTTGGCCAATAAACGGAGCCTAAAGGCAGAATTTTCTTGTCTAAATGCATCATGCCAAAGCATTCTTGAATATTAAACCAGGGGACAGACATAAACCATACAAAAGCTGCCATTTCCAAAGGTTAAATTCTTATCGCAGTGTTAGGAGAACGTTTGTTACTGCAACATTCGAAAATTTTCCAGTTTCACTTCAAGATAAGCTTCCTTGAAAACGGTTGCCTTGTTAATGATTCATGTTTTATACTGACAACTTTTTCCCGTTTGTGTTGTATTTAGAACCACAGTGTTAGATTTCTATCATTATCGGCACCAAGGCCATTTTTTCAAACCACTGTTTTAAGCTATTTAACAGTCAGGTCATGAAGATGATGAGTTATAATCAATCAAATAAAATGACACATGATTGAAATGAGCGTGCGGTGAGATTAGCTCTGTAGTTTCTCAGTCCAATTCAACTCTCTGATTTTGTCCTTGTTTCACTTGCTATCAGTTTTTCAGAAAGCACTCATTTTTTTCACAGAAATATGTAAGCCTGACACCATAAGTTAATATATCTTCAACTCCCCGAGTCAGCCATCCTTTAAGCAGTCACTACGACAAGAATTTAATTTAAAATGTAATTAAGAACAATGTAGCATTTAGTTATAGTAGTAAAGTTGAATGAGAGTGTCTGCTATAGAATTTTAATTCATTTAATTATAGATCAGGTTTTACCCAATTGGATGTTTAAGTAGGGCAGAGTTTTAGTGCCATTTAAAAAAATATTAAATTTTTCATATTCTTTCACAGTATTATTAACTCTACTCATCAATAATTATGCTTATTTATTCTTACTATTATATTTCTATTGGCAAAATATTACTTCTTAAATCTAGATTGCTACATTCTCATACTTATGACTTAATTCTCAAAATATTATGACTTTAATTTCACAAAGCAGGTAACTTAAAAATTAAAAGTATTTAATTTACTCATGTTTATGATGTTCAAGAGATGCAGGACTCTGCAAAATAGTTTGGATAAAGTTTATAAATATACCTTTTGATTTTTCACGACATATAGAGAATACAAAAATTTGATCTAAAAACATTACAAAAAATATAAAGAGCCTCTTTCCATCATAGCAGAGTATATAATTTGCAGGAATACATATATGATAGATTGAGTCAAATAGTGGTGGGTTTGGCGTCAAACATCATTTGATTGACTGTGAAAGACATCAGATGTGTCAGCTTTACACATGATATTTGAATGAGATTAAACAAACTGTGAAGTAAAATAATGGATTTCCTACCACAGCTTTAAAAGTCAATACTTCTTTGTTTATGAATATTCTTTAGTTTATATTTTAACACTGTACAAATGTTTTTGAAGCTGAAACTCTCTTTCTCTCTCTATGTGTGTTAGATGCTTTATTGGAAAAGGCCATGCATAAGTGTGTGCTGAAACCTCTATACGGTTCGGTGCAGGCGGCTCTGCATGAGTTCCAGGTGTCAAGCGGGTTGTGGCAGAGGCTCCAGGAGAATCTGGCCCTGGCAAAGACGAAAAATCACAGAGAACTGGGGGCAAATGCAGCCAGACCACCAGACAGCCATGCCATGCACCGGATCCGCAGAAAACTCAGCGTCATGTGCAGCATGTATTCGCCCGAGAGGAAGATCATGGTGCTGTTGAAAGTGTGCAAACTCATCTACAGCATTATGCAAGACCGTACAGGTGTGTACACAGGGTGGAGTTGTGTCTCAAGGGTTTGTTTAAATACATTATGGGTGTGTGAGTTCAGTTTCGTGACTAGGATAGTTTATGGAAGATACTTAATCACATAATCCGGGTGCATGTCATACGTGAATGTTTTTTCTGCAGTGCGGCTGTTCGGAGCGGATGATTTTCTACCCATGTTGACATATGTGTTGGTTCAGTGTGACATGCCTCAGCTGGACACTGAGATTATGTATATGATGGAGCTGACAGATCCACCACTGCTACATGGAGAAGGTGCGTTTACATTATCTCAACTCAGTGAGGCGGGTTGATCATCAAATTTTCATCACAAATAGTGAATGTTTGTTTTTGTATTTTTTTAACAAAACATAATAAATGAAAACTTAATTTACTTTTCTCTTATCATTTTAATCTTGTAAGACTTACTTTCTTAACAGAACATAAATGAAGATATTTTGATGAAAGCTACAGCAGTGGTATCTGTTCACTTCAATTGTATGGACCAGTGCATGTGAATGGGTGCCAGTTGCAAACATTCTTTAAATTATCTTCTGTTGCGTTCTGAAGTTGAAAATGAGAACTGGGCAAATAAATGATGGGTTTAATGACTTAAAGTAAATAAACATTACTAAAACTTAGTCTACGTGTTGTTTAGAAACTAAATTTAAATTAAGAACAAGCTAAAGTTGATGCGCAAAAAATAATAAAAATTAAATTAAAAACACATTTATATTTTAATCTTCACTTATCTAGCAAAATAAATAAAATAAATAAATGTTCAACATATATATATATATAAATAACATTAAAACTAAACATATTAAATTAAAATCTAAATAGAAGTAGAAATAATAGTAAACATAAGCTGTAATACAATTTTATATCATTGCTAGATCATACTGCAAAATGGAGGAATTTGAACACAAAATTAATTCCTTGACATTTTTCCTCTTCTGGGTTATGACAATTCTCTGATATGATCAGGAATCAGGAAACTCTTAAGTATTCTAAAACAAAACAATAGAGGGAGTTTAAGATGAAAATTTTTTTCCACATTTGACAAACTTCCCAAGTTGTTCCCCACAGAGTAATTTCCTCCTGGTTGTGTGTGTCCCGTTCCCATGGAGCTCTGTACAGAAACCATTTGTGGAAAAGACACACAACAAACATGTGGCCACATTTAACTTCTGATTTGAAAGGATCATTTACTTACCCTCTTGTTGTAAACCTGTATATGACTCAGTTTTTCTGAAGAACAAAGAATGTATATTTTGAGAAATGTCTGGTTCTAAAGTTTATATAATCTTTACAACAGAGATGCCTTGTATGTTTGAAGGCTTGACTTATATACATTTTTTCCACATAGGTGGGTATTACCTCACCAGTGCGTATGGAGCAATGTCACTGATCAAAAATTTTCAGGAAGAGCAAGCTGCCCGAGTCCTCAGTTCAACAACTCGTGACACACTCCACCAGTGGCACCAGCGGCGCACAATGCAGAGTAATCTGCCCTCTGTGGACGACTTTCAGGTATCACCCTGACCCTCCAAACCCTTCTATGTGTGGTCAGTATCTGTGTACTTAATACTGTATATAAATGTATATAAATGAAGAGCTCTTTTCCAAAATGATAATTCCATTTTAATAGTTTTCTTGAAATGCCTTTTTTTCCTGGACCCAAACATTTTGTGAACATTTGATTTAACCCTTTAAAATTGTCTATTGACTCATTCTGAACATGTTAAACAAGTATTGTTAAATAAGACAATAATATTGGCTACTGCATAGTACTTGTCATTCGCTTTGGATAAAATTATCTGCCAAATGAATAAACGAATCTTGAAATAAAAAAAATTAAAATAAATCTTGAAGTACATTTTAAACATGATAATATAGTGGTTTACCATGAAACATTGATGGAGCAGAGAATAGGTTCACTACTCAACAAAATGGCATGACGAACTCTTTTACATTTGGCACTTATCTCGTTCGGGAAAAGAGCTTTTCAAATATTATATACTTCTCAATGACATACCAAACTTGATTTCTGCATGAATGGTAATAAAAGCTTAATCCGGGGAAGATCTTATTAACACAAAAATCTTTGAAAAATCCAATTTGATTTGAAGCATAAAAATAATAAAGTTTTAATGGATGTCTCTTTAATATCTGTGTATTTGTGTTTAGAATTACTTGCGTGTGGCTTTGCAGAAGGCAGACAGCGGCTGTACAGCTAAAACCTTGCAGGTGCGACCATACGCCACAACTGAAGAGGTGTGTCGTATCTGTGCCATTAAATTCCATGTGTCAGATCCAGAAAACTATGGACTTTTTCTCTTGACGGAGGAAAGCAGCCAGCAGCTGGCGGCCGACACACGTCCTCAGTGGATTAAAGCAGAACTGCACAGCCGACCAAAACCTCCATCTTTTCATTTTGTGTACAGAACGACACAAAAATAAACAGCATCATGGGATCTCCCCTTAAGACAAAACGAGCAACACATTTAATGAAAGCAGGACACTCTCTCAAATGGAGGAAAAACAGGGAGGTTACTTTTTGTATGAAGAAAAATGTAGTACATTTTGTAATTTCCTAAAAATGTTTTAAAATGACGTAACATTGTTTTGATCAGTGAAAGAAGTCCAGGAAACGTCCTATGCGATATTTTCAATGTCAGTTTCGGGATCCTATGGCAAATAGGCTTTGTTGTCCTCTTATAATTAAATTTATTATCTAAAAACCATGGGTTCAGTTTGTTATTCAGGCCTACCTTCAACAAACCGAATATTTGCACTTTTTGTTTTTAACTGCTGAAGAAGATATCAGGGATATTCTCAGTGTCTGTATATATTGCTTTTTTAATTTCTTATGAGTCTGGGATTGTTTCATTGAGACATGTGAAAATGGATAATTTTGCTTCTTACAGCTTAGCATTTGTCTTGTTATAAACATTAAAAAAAGTGTTATGTAGTGCATTAATGGATGAAAATATGATTTCTTTTTATGTTCTCCTGCACTGTCAATGATTATTTAAGTGTACATGTGTATATTTAACATTAAATTGCAGAGCTTTATGAAAAAGTTGCCTCTTTAGAATTGTTTTTTAAGAAAATGCCTTTAAAAAATGTTGTGCATTTTAAAATATTGATGATAAAAGTACTTAAGTTTAATTATGTTTAATGATTTGTGATGAACCAATTGGTTGAAAACACTTAAAGAGGTGTTCACCCCCCACCCTCCCACAAAAAAATCATCTTCATTTATTCACCCCCATTAAAGTCTGTATGCTTTTTTTGTGAAAAATGTTAATTTATTCCTTTGCATATTTTCTACATACTCCCTTTCAGTGTCACACATGATCCAGGGTGTCTTGAGTGCGCATCACTGATACTGTTGCTGCAGCATCCATGTGCGCGTCACCATGGCAGCAGCATCAGGACCACCGGCCATGAATCGATCCCTAACTGAACATCCTCTCTTCACAGACCGGTCTGCTTGATCTCAAACCCGACCCAGATACGATGCTGATCCGAGTCTACATGTGAAAGGTCGTCGTGCGTGGCGTGGTGACGACGCGTCGACGCCACGGAGATCCAGTTGACGACAGAGGCGGGGAGGGAGGGGGAAGATCCCCGGTGCTGATGCGCTCGTGGAAATCTGCGATCCGAACACGAAGCTCACCGGTGGAGCCGAAGATGGTGGCGGTGCACGTCTCAGCGCAGTCCGTGGCCTCCTCCGAGTGGATCATCTGCCTGGACAAGAGGTGAGAGATTACATCATAAAAAGAGATTTTAGGGCGGATGATTTCAATGTCCGGAGGCTGTGGAAGAAGATGAATGGAGCTGACCTCATCCTTCATCCCTGATGCATCACCTGCATTCAACTCATCTTGTGTAGATGTACAATCTGTGTGCAGATTGCAGTTAATGCATATTATACATGTATAAAAGATTGCTCTTGTATGATGAATGGATGACAGGATTGGTCATGCATGTGCTCCCTTTGGATGTCTTTGTGTCCTTTTTTACTTGATGCATTATTGAACTGGATCTTTCTTAGTGTTTGTGTGTGTGTGTGTGTGAGTGTGTGTGTGTGTGTGTGTGTGTGTGTGTGTGTGTGTGTGTGTGTGTGTGTGTGTGTGTGTGTGTGTGTGTGTGTGTGTGTGTGTGTGGATACTCACCATTGGATGCTTGCAAACTTGTGTTGCTCTCAACGAACAACTTTTGTTTGATGATGCATCGAGGTAAAGCTATTGATCTTTATTGAGAATATCTCTTACTCTTAGGCACAGCCCCTCCTAGCCCAGACTCATCCCTGCGGGTAACCATGGCGATGGGAGGGAAGGTCAGATCACCTTACTGGGTGTGATGGATTTCCAGAGGCTGATGTTTTTAATGGACTATTAAAATCTCATTCAGCACAACGTCATTAAGCTGATCAATGCTTCTTAGGGATATCTATGGTCTCGCTGACACGCGTTTAACACGAGAGAATCAGATAGCACACTCCGGAAATCAATAAGAGCACACACACACACGTTCAGAAACACACTGCAATGTTGGATGATCCGGGCCGGTCTGTGCTGTCCAAGCAGTTTCTACATGGGAATGATTTATCCCGAGCGAGAGATGTGCAGTCTTGGTGACTATATTGGAAATAAGAATTCAAATATTTGGAACATTTCAAATATTTGGATTTTTCATAAGTGGATGTGCCAAATTTGTCCCTGTGTCCCGCATGTTCATTGGGTTCTCCTGGGTATTTTGTACTGATAAGAATTGCATACAAATTATGAACCATTCCCCTTTTGGATAGAGTGTAAAATAACATATATGACATTTGGAATGACAGTAAAGCGGTCAGGCTTTCACGTTAACTGCTAAGAAGGCGCTTTTCAAAAGACCCTTTAAAGAGTCAGGAGGACAAGGGTTTAAAGAATGACTTTGCACTAGAGGCTATCCAGGGCCCGCTGGATATCTGCAGGTAATTCGTTTCCACTCCACTGAATCTCAACACATTCAGTTCTCACATCCAAAAGTGACCTTAGTTTGGATAACATGACAACCCCACAGGCCAAGATATAAATATAGAATCCATTCATGTAAATGACGCTGTATGTCAATCATGTACTTACTTTACTGAGGAAAACATGCAATTCGAGCAGGTTGTCATTTCAATTTTACAATGTGATTTTATCACAATTAGTCCTTTTTTGTCTCAGCTGATGTGATATACTCACGGTTGAGAACACATTTATGTATCTGTCGTACACATCTGAGAACAAAGTGAAGAGCTGCGATTTGTTTATTCACAAAGAGACAAGGTCAGATTTCTTGGCGATAATATTATGTTATCATTTATTCATCGACGTGTGGTTCAAAACCTGTATGTGCATCTGTCTTCTTTGAAACACCAAAGGTATTTTGAGATATGTATATGTGGTTTGTTTCCAGGTCAATAGAATTTATTGTGGTTTGTTTACCAACATTCTTCAAACTATCTTCTTTTATGTTCTGCAAAAAAGAAACTCACACAGGTTTGAAAAGAAATCAGGTGAATAAATGATGAAAGAATTTTCATTTTTGGCATAGCTATGGCTTTTACTTACTACAGTATTAGTTTTCTCTACCTGGAAAGGCTTTGGTGAAATGAGTTCATGATTAAGTCTTGTCTTTTGCCATTTAATTTCCCCGAGTTATTATCTCCATGGAAACAAGAGGTTCTTGCCCACAAGGAGTGCGCTTACTTTGTGAAGCTCAGCGATTTCTTCACACAAGTGCACAGGCACACATATGTATGACCCATATTATTGACTTGAGAATTGAAAAGCATTACTATATTTACGAAGCGAGAAGAATAACAAACTCTTTATAATGATCTACAATCCGTCATATGCCATAACATGAAATGACAATGCAGTTGGTTTTACATATCATTCTAATATGATAAAATAAGATAACGCTGAAAATGCAGTCCCACATTATAACTAAAACATGCATTTGATAAAAAAAGGAAGGAAACTTTAATTCATTTCAGTTGGTATATCTACAGACTAAAACTTTTCTTTCCGTGTTTAAAGACGCACAATGCAATTATTTGTGTATTCGAAGACCCAACCTTATTTGTGTTTAGCTTGTATCCGTAGCAACATGAACATCATGGTCACATGCATCTTTACAACGTCGAAATTGTCTTGTAGGTCACATGTGTCTATTCAGACTTTAACATGTGTTTGTGTTCTGCAGGCCATCAGAACGCTCGGGGGAGGACGTGGACATCATTCTGGCTCGACTTAAGGGGGTCAAAGCCTTCGAGAGGTTTCACCCCAACCTGCTGCAGCAGATCTGCATGTGTGGCTTCTATGAATACCTGGAGAAAGGCATCACCTGTAAGATCCAAATGTAGATTTGTGTTGTTATATTCTTCTCGGTTGTTATTTCATGTGTGTTTGAATTTGAAGCAAGGTAAAAAAATATCTTGAAGTGGCTGACATTTGGTTCAGTTAAATATGATGGATTTATTGTATTGGTTGAACATAGAGAAAGATATTTTGATGAATGCTTGGTACCAGTTTGCTACTCATAGTATGAAAACTAGTATTGGAAGTAAAAACGATCCCAGAATGTTTTGTTGTCCAACATTCTACAAAATATCTCAATTAATATTTAACCTGATTTATTCAAATTTGAAACTCAAAAGTGAATAAATGATGAGAGAATGTATATTTTTGGGTGAACTATTACTTAAAAAAATATATAAATTAGGCCATGTTCAGAAAACAAGTTTACATTTACATTTACATTTACATTTAGTCATTTAGCAGACGCTTTTATCCAAAGCGAAGTTGAAAAAACTCTTTCTTCTTAGCTTGTGTTTTGTAGCACAGTTGTATGACACGGTTTTAATGCCACAGTATAAATAATAACTTTATGATGAGAATAATCATTATAATAAATTAATATAATCTTGTATCTATTTTCATGATTTTTCTCAAAATATTACACTTAAATATCTCTATTCTTTCATTTGGGCAACTAAATGCCATGTTAAATCTTTACAAAGATACTGTCAAACGTCCCACCCAGGGGTGTTATAAAAATTCCATATTAAAATAATTAAATGATGTTAAGTTGTCCTGACTTGAAATGATATTGGTACCAGCTGGTATGCGGTTCTGTCGGGGTCTCTGGATGTGAAGGTGTCAGAGACAGCTAACCATCAGGTAAACAGAATCAGGATGCTACCAAACCTTTGTTAACCAATCTTGAACGGAACTTTTCTTTTTAAAATGTACAAAATGCCATGGTTTTGTCCATGCAGAATGCTGCGGTGGAATTTCTAGGTTATCCTCAAAATACTGACACTTGTCTTTTAAACCATTAACAGATGAGGCCTAAACCACAGACTAACTGTTTGCTCAAAGTTGTCTATAAAAATGATCTCAGAGTACTTCCTTTTCTTATACAGGACAGTATGTCAACACTTTGCATAAAACACATAACATACATTGCATTTTTTCACCCCTTGAGACTCACTCTCTGAAATGTTACGGTGC
This sequence comes from Triplophysa yarkandensis, assembly GCA_033220385.1. Taxonomy (NCBI): domain Eukaryota; kingdom Metazoa; phylum Chordata; class Actinopteri; order Cypriniformes; family Nemacheilidae; genus Triplophysa; species Triplophysa yarkandensis. The sequence goes on along the minus strand of CM065670.1, from coordinate 344,045 downwards.
TTTTACGTTAAACCATTCACACTTAAATGTTTTAATTTTTTAATTTATTTTTTTAATTTTGTGATATTTACAAGCCACATGAACATTTTTACGTTCATTTAATACCTAGAATGCCCATGAGGCATTTCTGCACATTTTTATTCGGTGCATTTCAAGGACACAACATTTAAAGACTTGCACAGTAAAGATCAGAAGTGACTGAGGAAGATAAGAACTTTTTAGGAAATGGGTGTTTCTACTTTTCTTTTAGCAGAAACACAATATCCATAGTTAAATACAGAAGCAAGACCTTCAACTTTATTACAGTTTATTAACATTATAAATATGAGGCTGTGCTGAACTTACTGACTCAAGGTATCGTGTTACTTTCCACATTCACACTTATAATGTGATGTATGAATATACATGAATGCATGCATGTGCACATCACTCTATCCTCTGCAGTTATTTGTTTTAGTTTTATGGTGTGATCTACCATGAAATCATCCATTATCACACTAATCTAAATGCATGAGTGTCAAATGCAAGATGAAGCTTAAACAAATGTTGTCATATATGATTCATGTATAATGTGTTTGTTCTTTTGTCTTGTGTGGTGATGCCTTTCAAACTCACTGAGCACATGTTTGTACAGTATGCATACATTTACATAATAATCATTAGGATTCTATTATTAACTTTTAGAGATGTCCTTTAGCTGGTGTAACAACAAGGTCATGGGCTTAAATCTCAGTCACATACTTTTATAATGCATAGATTGAATGCCTATTAGGTCAAATCTATAGGATGGTCTTCATAAATTCATCTTCTATCTTCCTGGTTCTTCAGGATGCTGTAACAATCTGTACTTTGGGGGTAGGGACAGCGTTTGGAGAGTCGATCCTGGATAACACCCCCCGGCATGCCACCATCGTCAGCCGAGAAAACAGCGAACTTCTGCGCATTGAACAAAGGGAGTTCAAGAGCCTGTGGGAGGTTTGTTCATTTGCTGATGTTTTCCTTTTGTCTTCTCTATATGCGACATACAGTAAATATCTGGCATGTATCAATGAGAAATGAGAACCTGGCTGAATAGATAGCAGTACAGTGTGTGCCTGTCAAAAATAAAATCTGACTGTTACCTTCACTTGATCAATCAGAGAAGCAGGATACCTAAAAAATAAAGCAAAATAATAAATCAACAGAAAGCAAACCAAAGATTATTTAATATCATCAACATATCATCAACGTATTAACATAATATTATTTAATATAATATCCACATTAGAATATAATATACATACATATTTTAACAAACATATATTGTAAAATTAATATTTATATTGCTATTTTTATATTATATTTCTATAATATTTTTATAGAAATATATATAATATAAATATACTACATATATAGAAATACAACATAAATCACATTTAATAGAAATATTTATACAATAAATAATATAAAAAAATAAAAATATATATTTTTATGTTTGCAAATTCAAAAACATTGTACACATTTTAAACCCTTTTTTAAATGTATAGAATGTCATATGACCACCCTTATACTACTGTTAGGGCACTAATAGTCTTTATTCATGGAATCTTGCGGTTGCCAGATTGTGAGGCAAACAACAGAGCACACAGTGTGACCTCTCATTTCAAACCATGTGATGCG
>CM065670.1:257386-334886 GCA_033220385.1 Triplophysa yarkandensis | reverse complement strand
GTGAGTGAGTGAGTGAGTCAGTGAGTGAGTGAGTGAGTGAGTGAGTGAGTGAGAGAGTGAGAGATGATTTTAGCCTGTTGCAATAAATATTCACATAAATTCAAGTATTTTCAAAAATATTTATGCTAAACAATTTGACTACAATCCTGACGTTCAACACGTCTGATTTCTTTCATGATGATAACTTGTTTTATCATGATTTTTGGGATGTGTGACTTCACTGATCGTTTACAGATACTAACAAACACACAAAGGAAATGAACATTTACATTTATTCAAAAGCGAAGTATTGTGCAGTTACAAATGATCACTGCAGAGCAAACAGAGGTCTCTCTCAACAACACTTCAGTCATTGTCCCTGGAATTGGGATTCAAACCAACAACCTTCTGCTTATAAGTCAAACTCTCTAACCACCAGCAACAAGTGACCTGTAAAATAAGGTTTATAATCTGAGAGACACTTGAAGTAAATATTCTGTTTTAATTGTGTGTGTATGAAAGTGAAAAAAAAAATATCAATATTGTAGTAATATTTGTATATATTACACATATATATTTGTTAAATAAATACTTTTTTCGATTACATAAACTTAAAAAACAGATTTGAGAAATGTTCTGTTCAATTTTTACTTAATTATTTTAATATTTTCCACAAAAAAATCTATTAAATATTTAAAAATATTTAATCAGTTAATATAGCACTTTATGACAACTGAAATATTTTTTTACAATATTTTCTTTTTATTTTCTTGTAATCTGATTTCATTTTACTTTAACCTTTGTTTTATTATTATTTGAAGCTTGTTTATAGATAATTGTTATTTAATAACATCAGTTTGTTAAAAAAATATAATTCAATTTATAAATTTTTTATTTTCTTTATTTTTGACACCTGTCATGTGTGTAGGATAACCGTGAGTTGTGTGTTCACAGGCAGTGTTGTGTTGGTACTGAGCTGGTGGATTGGCTGCTTCAGCAAAGCTCATGTGTTCACAGTCGAGGTCATGCTGTGGGAATGTGGCAGGTACTTCTGGAGGAAGGTGTCTTAAACCACGGTACGCACATCAGTCTCACCAAAACCATATCACAAATTCTTTTCTGCATCAGTTCAAGTGCTTTACTCTCTGTCAATAATATCATGGTTCTGTCATTTCCTTCCTGCTGACAGTCGACCATGAGCTGAATTTTCAGGATAAGTACCTTTTTTACCGTTTCCTCGATGATGAGGAGGAGGATGCTGTGTTGCCTAGCGATGACGAGAAGCGTGAAGCTGAGGAGGAACTGCAGGAAACCCTCCTCTTCCTCTCTCAGATCGGCCCTGATGCCCACATGAGGATGATCCTCAGGAAACCGTGAGTGACCCTAGGGGTCCTATTTAAAACGAATGTTTCTCTCTCTCTGATTCTGGTTTCTCTATTCAGGCCAGGTCAAAGAACGGCCGAAGATCTGGAGATCATTTATGACGAACTGCTGCATATCAAAGCGCTCTCTCATCTCTCTAACATTGTGAGTTTAGTTTCTTGTACTATTCTGAAAAAAACATTTCAAAGTGTGCCGGGATGTATATATGATCTGTGGTTGTGCTGTCCCCTATAGGTGAAGAGAGAGCTTGCTGGTGTCCTTGTCTTCGAGTCACATGCCAAAGCAGGCACTGTCTGTAAGTTAGAAGCTTGTAAGAGCATGTACAAATAAGGACATGTTACAGAATTAAGCTGTGAAAAAGTGTATGAATTTAAATACATGAACGTTGTATAGAGATCCTCATGTTCTGTATATGTTTAATTTTTATTTTCAGTGTTCAACCAGGGGGAAGAGGGCACATCATGGTATATTATCCAGAAGGGATCTGTTAATGTTGTTATCTACGGCAAGGTGAAGTTTGTGAGCTTTTAATTATATTTCTGTGATTTACAGTTGTTTTTTTGCACAGATACATCACTGTATTGCATTACAAAATATTAAAGCATGGAGCATTTCTTGTAAAGAATTTCATTCAGTTAAACTTTAAATTATACTGTAAAACATCACAGAAATAGTTAAAATCACTGAATTCTCTTATACCCCTCTTTTCATTTAAAACCTGTAGACTTTCCTTCTTCTGCGGAACACAAAAGATATTTTCAAGAATATTGATAACAATGATAGTGACATGTGGCTTGCACTGGTTTTGTGCCTATTTCAAAGAAGTGAATGGGTTCCACCATTGTCCATTGTTACCAACATTTTTAAAAATATCTTCTAATAATGGTGACAGACAACTGATCTTACATGCATTTAATATACTTGCATGAAAACCGAAGCATTATAAAATACATGAACATTACACAATTGTATCATAACATTACAAGTTTTTTGTATTCTAAAATATCTCCAGTCCTTACACCATTTTTGATGTATTAGTCAAGCTCTCTCCTCCCGTCTGGTTTGTGTGTAGGGTGTGGTGTGTACGTTACATGAAGGAGATGATTTCGGCAAACTGGCGCTGGTGAACGACGCCCCCCGTGCTGCCTCCATCGTCCTGAGAGAGGACAACTGCCACTTCCTGAGAGTGGACAAAGAGGACTTCAACCGAATACTCAGGGTACAAACATACATGACACCAAAACCTTAAAGCTTCATACTTTTTAAATATCAATGAATGTTTATATTTGTGTGTTCATGAAGGATGTTGAAGCAAACACGGTGCGTCTGAAGGAGCATGACCAGGATGTTCTGGTGTTGCAAAAGAGTCTTCGGCCCTCCAGCCACGGAAACATACCCGTCCACTTCAAGTACATCGTCCACTTTAGTTTCAATTCATTTTGACATTTTCTTGTCATTCCAATAAAAATGTGTCATCCATTCATTGGTTGAGCAGGTACACTGTGATGTCTGGCACTCCAGAAAAGATTCTGGAGCATCTGCTGGAGACAATGCGATTGGACATTCATTTCTCTGAGCCAGGTATTACTCACTTTAGCCTTCAAGAAATCGTTCACCCAAACATAAAACTTCTGTACTCATTTATTCTCTACTATGTGTGACTCAGAACAAGGTATTTTAAGAGGGTGGTTTTGTGTCCAAACATTGGAAGTCAACATTTTTAAAATTGGGCTATTCCAGTATTATGGACGTCACATATATACGCTCTTTGAATTGTTGCTGGTAAATCACACCAACTCTTTATACTATACAATACCATTCTGTTGGTGTTTAACATCAGAAAAATAACAGTATATGCACACATTTTAAAAAAGATAAATTATCCTACGTTATGGGTGTGTAAAAAAGGATAAAATTTATTGGGAGACAAAACCCAATATGTGAATGGTTTATGTGAATGGAAATGTACAAACCCAATTCAATGATATTTAAATAGCTAGGGGTAGGTCTTTATAAAACATAATAAAAATTAAAGTAATTTTTTATTAATTTATTTCCATTTATTAGCAAAATATAGTGTTATAGGTGTGACAAATCCTCAAAATCGCCTATAATGAACAATGAAAAAACATGCACTTAAAAAAACTAAATGCTACAAAAACTTAAAGAGAGACCTCACATGGGTATTTAAAAAACCAATTGTTGACATCGAAGCTATAAGTATACTTAAAACCTTTGGTAAAAATTAATAGATTTTCATGGTAAGGATAACTTTTTCAGGGAAGTGTCCAAATATCTTCTGCTGGGTTCTGAATCACATAACGGGTGAATAAAGGACGACAGAATTAATATTTTGGGTCAGTTATTCGATTGTTGTATCAACTTTATTCATTATTTTTGAAAATGTTTTTTTTTCTCAGATCCGGCTCTGGATGACTTTGTGCTCATGCACTGTGTCTTCATGCCCCATAGCCAGCTGTGTCCTGCCCTCCTGGCTCAATATCCTGCCTGCAGAACCAATCAATGCATTTGTTCGTCTCTGTGTTTGTCATCTAAATGTCCCTCAGTTGTATTTTCAGTGACATGTTCCTTAGCACACGTGTACCTATCACTCTCAGGCTTCTCAGGGCTCAGAGCAAGAGCGTCTAGACTACGCCGTGGCCAGTAAGAGACGGGTGCTCAGTCTGGCGCTTCGCTGGGCTCGCCTGCAGGGCCACCATCTGCTGGAGGACGACACGGCGCTTGGCTTTCTGGAGGTTAGAGACACACAGACGCCGATATGCCCTCACTCACCACCTGTCTGATAGATTGTTAAGATCATAGATTTTGATTTCCTTCTCAGGAGTTGCATGGGTTTGTTTCTAATGACTCGAGAGTTTTGCGTCCGCTCAAGGATCTTCTGCCTGAGCTGGAGAAGATTGTCAAGCAGTAGTAAGTGGGGTTCTTCTTGCTTCAAGATGTTAAGTACGTGTGTGATATAATGTTCTGTCTTCTCTCTCTCTCAGTCCAGATGATGCAAGAACCTCTCAAAAAAAGGTAGTCAACAGGTTGATTGTTATAATTATCCATAAAGTGTAATGTCAATTTCATGTTTATAAATGGTTTTTCTCTGTAATCTCTTAGCATAAAGTTCTCCTGAGACAGTTCAGCTCTGGGGAAGAGAGGCTTGCAAAGAAGCAGCCGATAAGGAGCTTTGATGACAGTGAGTATTTGTGTGTATGTACAGTAATGACCGAAACAATCATCCTTTATTCAAGCACATTAGAATTAAAGATTTGTGACCCTGGCTATGAAAACTTTCTGATTTCAACATAAATTAATTGTAAATCATTTAAAGAACATTGTGTGAAAATATAATCTTTATATATGTCAAATTGACTAAGTAAGGTCATGTCCAGAATTATAGTGTAAAAATAATGGATAAATTATTCTTCGATGCTCATTATCTTAGAGTTAGATTTGGAAGGCTTAGTGATTAAACTGTAGATTGAGAATGCTCAAAAAAATGACAAATGTTAATTCCACATTTATTTCTAATTGCAGGGAATATATATATATATAATATCCCAAAAATAATTAAACACTCAAAACTTACATTTTTATTTAAAACAAAATAATATATATATATATTGACTTTCATTGTATGGACATTTCTCAAAATACCTTGTTTTGCGTTTTACAGAAGGAAAATGGCATAAGGGTCAATAAATTAATGCTTTTTTATGAATTATGCTCTTATATTCTAAAATAAATGTTAATGGTTTTCCTTTTAATGTCTTATTCCGAAAAATGTATGTTTTGTCTGAACATGTAAGGTCATTTAAAGCAAATATTTTATTTAACAGTTATAAATAATTTCCTATCGGTGTTTATGAAGGATAGAACTGGTAATGCAATAAAAATCGTAAAAAAATGGATTTTATTATTTATCAAAATAATAAAAATGTTGAGGGTTAGGCCTTTTTGAGCTGCAAGTAACTGCCTTTTAACTACCAAAAACACTAAGAAACAAAAAAGGAAGATATTTTTTTGTGTTGTTGAGTTTTGTATTGGAAAGACAACTGACATTTTCTCCAGTTGTAATCACATTAGGATAATATTATATAAGAATAACTTCTCTTTCTTGATTTTAAATCTTGTGTTTATAGTACTCTTAAAGGTCTACTGCAGTGATCACACGTACACCACCATCCGTGTTCCTGTGCTGGCCACAGGGAGAGAGGTCATCTCCGCGCTGACCGATAAACTGGGCTCCAGTGAAGAGCTGCTCTTGATAAACCTCAGCGCATCTGGAGGTGATCCACACACATTCTGATCCACATGCGAAAGAAGTGGCTGATTCTGCTGGGATTAAATATTAGTTGCCCTTGGAAATAGCACACAAACAAATGCTGAGTCTTGCTCTTTGTTTGTTGCTCTAGCAACATTTGGTTTAAGAGAGATCTGTTTCTGTAATATAAAACTCATCCGCGGATCCATTTAAAAATGCTTCCACACGGACCAGGATATATTTACATTCTCCCAGAGGACATTTTTCTTACTTTAAAGATTGATTTGTGTTTTATATAGGTTATAACTTAGTCTCACGTTGAAAATGGAAGCATGTATAATTTTATTTTATAAAAATATTTCCGAGTATGGTGGTGTAAATGAATGTAAATGTAGAGGTAAAATAATGTGGATTTGGATATATTTGATAAAAACTGTTTGAGTTCATTGCAGACTTGAAAAATCTGAGCTTTATTTTTCTCTTGAGAGAAATGTCTGAAACAAAGTATTATTTTAGCAAGTTTCCATTTGCTTTTTTATTCAATTTCATCGATTTCAAGGATAGATAAATGGTAAAGTTGATGTAGTCTAATATAAAAAGTCATAACACTCTGATCTAACATTAAGCAATGTTTTATACATATAGAAAAGCAGATTTTAAAGCCCAATGACGTATCAGTGTTCCAGTCGCTGGGAGTGAACGGAAGATTGTTCGTCTGCCCAAGAGAACAGCTCGATTTACTAGTGAGATCAAAATATTGGTATAATGTATGTTTTGGTCAAATAAATAAGATTATTAATCAAGTTGGTTATGTGTAGAATCCTCTTCCAGAGCAGGAGGGTCCATCCACAGGGTCTATGTCCAGTTTTGAGCTGATGAGCTCTAAAGATCTGGCCTTCCAGATGACTCAGTACGACTGGGAGCTCTTCAGCTGTGTGCATGAGGTAAGAACACCCAGACACACTGATACCCATAAAAAAGTTTCAATACAATCGACAATCTGTGTGTGTGTGTCCACAGTACGAGCTGGTGTACCACACGTTCAGCCGTCAGGCGTACAGACGCTCCACAGCCAATCTGGATCTGTTTCTGAAACGCTTTAATCAGGTTCAGTTATGGGTGGTGACAGAAGTCTGTCTGTGTGCAACGCTCAGCAAACGTGTTCAACTTCTCAAGAAGTTCATCAAGATTGCCGCCCAGTGAGCTTAGTACCACACAAAGTCATGATTGATGGGATTTATGTGGGATATATTAAAACACTTTGTGTTTCTTTCCTCAGCTGTAGAGAGTTTAAGAATCTGAACTCATTTTTTGCTATTATCATGGGCATGTGCAACCCTGCTGTCAGCCGACTCAGCCAAACATGGGAGGTCAGTGCCATGCTACAGCATGATAAAACACAAAGCTTGAGATGCTTTGGATGACGTCTAACCCTGTCCGTGAATTGTATTTTGTCATATAGTGTATATGCATCTTTTTTTAATAAAATACAATTGTTACTGTAATCGTTTATTTTAATATTTATCATATCATATATTTAAAAAAGCGATGTATCTTACAATTAAAACAATACATATTCTGTATATTTATGGCATTTAATATGTTAAAATAAATATTTCTTAAGTTGTTTAATAGAACGATTAAAAATTTTTAGCCTGATTTTAACACACAGGCTCACAAATATGGAAATTTTGGAAGTGTTTTTAAAAAATATACACGGTTAACATCTTTCTGTCTTTTAGAAATTACCCAGTAAATTTAAGAAATTTTACGCTGAATTTGAGAGTTTACTGGTAAGTCTGTTAAATTTACATCTTTCTTAAAAGATTATTTTAAATTGAAACTTGGAATTTCTGAAATACTATGGATTTATTCTTAATTTGCATAAAACCTTTAAAAAAAATGAAACTATGAAAGTGATTTTGGTCTGTCTTTGAATTGAACCATTTTGTTTAGTTCCATTGTGTTGAACCCTAAATAATGCTTCAAAAAATGTCAATCTGAAGAAAAAGATAAATTATTGTGTAAATACTCTCGTGTCATTTCATTTTCATCAATTATATATTCTGCATACTCTCAGGATCCCTCCAGGAATCACCGCTCATACCGCCTCACTGTGGCTAAAATGGAGCCGCCAATCATTCCATTTATGCCCCTGCTTATTAAAGGTGTGGATGTGGCCTATTTTTACAATTCCACTTTGCTACAATCTAATGAAAATAATACATATCTAAACAGCTCTTTCCTGTAGCAAATCTAAACGCTGTGTTCTTTCATCAGACATGACATTCACTAATGAAGGAAACAAGACTTTTATTGATGGCCTGGTGAACTTTGAAAAGATGGTGAGTGTTTATACACAGATTCACACAAATGTGTAGAGTGAAACTGTCTTAAACATTGTGTTGATGTTTTGTTCTTTTCACAGAGACTGATCGCCAACACAGTCCGAGCGGTGAAGCACTGCAGGAGTCAACCCTTCAGTGAGTCAACTACAAATCAATCTGTTATATACATTCAACAATCCGTTTACATTTACTTTACATCTCCATCAGATGCCGAAGCATCTCCGGCAAGTAAGAACCCACAGGAAGTGAGGAATTATGTGCGGCAGCTGACCGTGATTGACAACCAGAGAAGACTGTCACAGCTGTCCTTCAAACTGGAGCCAAGGCGGAGCTAAACACCAATGCACACCTAGTCCCTCTCTCTCTCTCTCTCTCTCTCTCTCTCTCTCTCTCTCTCTCTCTCTCTCTCTCTCTCTCTCTCTCTCTCTCTCTCTCTCCCTATCCCTCTCTCTCTCTCTCTCTCTCTCTCTCTCTCCGTATCCCTCTCTCTCTCTCTCTCTCTCTCTCTCTCTCTCTCTCTCTCTCTCTCTCTCTCTCTCTCTCTTCCCCTCCCTCCCTCTCTCTCTCTCTCCCCCTCCCTCCCTCTCTATCTCTCTATCTTTCTCTCTCTTTCTCTCTCTCTCTCCCTTTCTCTCTCTCTCTCTCTCCCTCTCCCTCTCCTCCCTCTCTCTCTCTCTCTCTCTCTCTCGTATCCCTCTCTCTCTCTCTCTCTCTCTCTCTCTCTCTCTCTCTCTCTCTCTCTCTCTCTCTCTCTTCCCTCCCCTCCCTCTCTCTCTCTCTCCCCCTCCCTCCTCTCTATCTCTCTATCTTTCTCTCTCTTTCTCTCGCTCTCTCCCTTTCTCTCTCTCCCTCTCTCCCTCTCTCTCTCTCTCTCTCTCTCTCTCTCTCTCTCTCTCTCTCTCTCTCTCTCTCTCTCTCTCTCTCTCTCTCTCTCTGTCTCTCTCTCTTTCTCTCTCTCTCTCTCTCTCTCTCTCTCTCACATAGTATATCCAGTTTACAACATTAAACTCAATGAAACCTTCCCTCTGTCAGCTGCCCGAGCGATTGTATGACGTCTGTATGTGCTATCACTGCCAGCTGAACTACATACATGTATGTGCGTGTGAATTGCATGTTGCCAGTCTGTGGGATCTGAAGGTCAGTTTGGCTTCGATGAGGTTTGCGTTCTTGTATGTGAAAATGTAAGGCCCTTTATCCTGTCCACCCTGTGACCCCGCCACCTGTGCATCTCAGATCCTTCAAAACAATCATACAGATGAGAATTTAGAGACATATCATACATAGACAAACAATGATCCGTCGTTCACCTGATACAAGGTCTCTTACATGTCCATGGGTACTTTCCGTCTGTTCCAAATGTCAGTATTCTGGCTCAAGGACTATTTCTGTGCTAGTAACATACCTCTCGCCATAGCCTGTAGCATTATTGATGTCATTTGTATATTGAGTTATATTTGTATATTTTTGGACCCATTTTGCTAAGTTATCATAACCGACCGTGTTTTTTCTCATCCTGCCTTTTGGAAAAGTGAGACGCTGTCTGTGTAGGGCACTTATTTTCTTTTAGGAAAATGTCTACGCCTACATTGTACATAGTGAGAATAAAATAAATGTATCGTTGGACACTTTATGATGCTGTGATACGACTCTTTACTCCTAAAATAATTGTGAATATGTTTAATATTTAACAGAATAAAACACTGTAGTATGCTTCAGCATTTACTATAGTAAACTTTTTTTAAAAGTTAACTTTAAACTTTTAGTACAAGTTTTTTTTTACCATACTAAATAATAATAAATTTCCATTTACCCTAAATAATAACAAATACTGATATGTGTTAATTATAGTAAAAAGTATCACACTGTAATAATAAATAGCACAATTTCCTACAATGTTATTCCTATGATAAATTAAAATTAAACATGTTCATTGTTTTATTAAAAATTATTATTTATGTTATTTAAAACAATTTTGTCCGTATAGGGGCGCTGTTGTCCTCTTAGTGTTCGTGTCGCATTGGGACGAATCCCAGTTCGTAACTCAGCCTATTTATATTAATTATACATACGTCATCCTCTCTTTTCTCTCTGATTGGCTAGAATGCAGGAGTGGGGCGGGGTGCGCCTGTCATTTGACCTATCAACGTATCCAGCCGTTGCTAGATCCTGAATATTAATCAGTCGCTCTGCCCGGGTGTGATTAATATTCATGAGTCCTCCTTTACCGTAGTACGATTAGTAGACCGTGCCCTAAATCCAAACGAGTGTCCTCTTATGGAAGTTCAGTAACACGAGACAATGAGCCTCCGCATTTTATCTCATGACTGGGATTGTTGAGACCGCTTTCACCGGACCTAACGGAAAACACGACTCACAGGTGAGAAAGTGGGATTTTAGGTGGGAAAAATGCGTGGATGCGTTTATCTGCTTTTGTCATTACGGTTTATGCAAGTTGATTTTTGTACTTTTTCACTACTTTAGAAAGTTTAACTTTGGACACTTATTTTCCAAGGATGAAAAAAAAATGGAAGTTGTAAATAAAAAACAAGTGGATTATTATAAAAAAGCATGTTTATTTAGTTATTAAGCATTATTGTGCAATTATGTCTTTTGTCTGTGTTGTGGTTATTCTGCATATCATAATAAAAAAAAAAAAAAAAAAAAAAAAAAAAAAAATATATATATATATATATATATATATATATAAGTTTTAAATATTAAATATTATATTAATAACAATATTGATAAGTTGTCATAATACAAACTGATTTTTGGACATTCCCTGAACTGAACCCAGTGTGACAGGTTGGTGTTCTGTGGGCCTCTGACGTCACAGTCCACGGGCCACAGTGATGATATGTGGGTTGTTTTTAGAGACTGAAGGCTATAGAATGAACTGTGTGCTGGTCCGGGACACACAGGTTGGTTACTCTTGCCTGGGGAATCCGCTCTGAGGTCATGTATTTCGGGGAATGGTGACACATGTCCTGCAGAGACAGAAACCAGACCTCATTACAAACTTCAACATCGATGTTTCAGGTTACTAAACTAAAGGAATAGAACAAAACAGGTCACAAGTGTTAAGTTGGATTCTATGAACACCGACACATGATGCACAAGTTTGAACACTTAATATTTACTCACCCTGTCATGTCAAACCTGTATACATTTGTTTTTTCTGCAGAATGCAAAAGGAGATATTTTGAAGAATGTCGGATATCAGTCACTTGCATTGTTTTTGTGTCTATACGAAAGATGTGAATCCAGCGCCACATTCTTCGAAATATGTCCCTTTGTGTATTGCAGAACATATTTCGACGCATATTTTTGGGTGAAGCTGTAAGACTTATGGTCCAGTTTAAAACTGATTGTTTAAAAATGAATAGAATGGATATAAAGAACCCAGAACGTGATCCAAGTTTGACTCTTTTGAGGTTTAATGTGAAATACATTATATGAAACTTATATATATATATATATATATATATACATATAGAAAACAAGGTTGTCTGTATTACTCTGACCATTTCTTCTAAGGTTGTTTTGCTTCTAGTTTCCGGTTTTGTTTTTATTAGTTTGTTTCAGTTTTAGTTAACATCGCTCACTTTTATTATATTTTATAAACTCTTCATTATTAATTTTTTTTATTTTGCAATGTCTCTGAAATTGTGACTGCAGTACAGTCTAGACAAGAGTGGCAGGAATCCACATGCAGATGTAGAAATGTAAACAGAACGAAGATACAAAGACATGGCATGTGGCTCTGGAGTTATAGGAACATGGTAAAGATCACATAAATCAAACACGTGGGGTAGATATTTCACACAGTTCAGCTCCCCGTGCTCTGAAAGTATAGAATCAAAGCTGGGTTTCCCACGTACTGTCACTGTCTCTGAATAACTGTTGGCCATTTTAAAGCCACTGGCTGATTATTATATAGGGATATTATTAAGCAAAAGTTCACCAAAAAAATGAATATTCATCATTCATTCCCCCTCATTTCAAACATGTTTGATTTTCTTTCTGCTGAGAGCAGATATTTGGAAGAATGTTGGTTACCAAACAGCATTGAACACCGTTTACTTTAATTGTATAGAGATTTAAACAAATAGATATTTTATTGCGATATATATATATATATATATATAAACTCAGTTATGCATGGACAGTGTTTTGTATTATGTTTGCAGATATAACTTATTTGATGCCAAAGGAAATGTACAAAAATTTGCTTTTATACATGAATTACTTTTAAATCAGACTAACTTTTACTATTTGTTGTTAGAACTACTTCTATGTTTGTGTATTTAAATGATTGGTATCTATATTTTAGGTGTGAACTTCATACATTCAGAGCAAAGACCTGTCACTCCATAAACTTTACAACCAAAGCCTTTTCCCGTGAACCCCACATACACAAGAGGTTTGTCCATCAAAACTTGGGAAATGTGAATGAAATGGTTTGACATAAGAAAACAATGGATGCTTTTTATTTAAAGTTGTTTAAACTTTGTTCCCTCTAATTAGTTATGTTTAATACCTTTATGTACACTTCATTAAACATATGTCTTGTCCAATATATCAGTATGTACGATGTCTGTCTTTCTTTTTGAAGTCCGTCACAGTGTATGTCAGTATGAGATGTCGTCCTTCAGCGGAAGCTTCGTTCAGATCCGTTTTGATGACATCCACTTCTACGAGAACTGTGGTGGCGGAAGTTTCGGGAGTGTTTACCGGGCATTTTGGATCTCCCAGGATAAAGAGGTCGCAGTGAAAAAACTGCTGAAAATAGATGCAGAGGTGAGATTAAATTCAAAAACACTATAGACTCAAGTGCAAGAAGGCTACTATCATGTGTAAAGGCCTATAGGGTGCTTCGTTCAATGTTTGTATCGGGAATCTCAGCAACCCAACACTCAACGGCGGTGACATCATTTCCTGTCTTGCCTCTGGTTCACCCATTAAACTTGTTTATGGCATGAGGTGGTCACAGTGCCAAGAAGGCACGGGTCCTAAGTAAACTCTCCACGCCCTCCCCTCGTCCTGCATTTCTCGATTTTTCTTTGTCTAGAGCAAATTTGATATACTGTAAGTGTAAAATGTAACATCTTAATGTGGCTTGAATGTTGCTGTCAGTATTGATGCATGCTCAGCATCTTTGCCAGACTCTCTTCACTGTTAACCAGAGTGGTTGAGCTCCTTGTTTTCCTGGCTTAAGCCGTTCGGATTGAATCCCAGTGGGCATGTCCCACGATGCTGCTAATAGCTGCCTCTACACACATTTCTCCTGCAATATTTGACCTTGACATACTGTAATGAAAAAATAGTTTTATGACATTGATGCAGCACTAATTTGAGCCAGTGAGCCAGAGTGTTTGACCGCTGTGTTTGTCGTTCACGAGTGTTTTTTTCCTTCACCCCATCCAGGCCGACATTCTCAGCGTCCTGAGCCACAAAAATATTATTCAGTTTTATGGAGCTATTCTGGAGGCACCCAACTACGGCATTGTCACAGGTATCTCATCATGGTTTTAATGCAAGATAATAACGAGGGTGAACTTTATTCTGCCTAGTAAACTTGTATCATGGTTACTTAAAACCAAAACAGAAGGTTGAAATATGATGAAGATGAATAAGAACAGGCATTATTTTAGTAAGCAAAATATACATCCCTTTCTTAAACATCTCATAGTATAATATACATCATGTAGTTTGATCATTTTCTTCCATGAGATTGTATGGTTTGTCCCATTTCAATTGTATCCGTAAAAATGCAACAATATTGGGAGATAAATTTGGGAGAAATGACACTAGTTCGCAGAATGAATCGAAAGTATTTTACATACACATTTATCTAGAGATTGTCATTACAGATTTTTCGCTGTTGTTGTCTTCACTCTGAATCACCGCTGTAGCGTTGTGTTCATAAATAGATTTGTGGGTTATCGAAGGTTGAATACAGTTCGAGAGCACACGCGCACACGCAAACAGCTGTCTCGCCATTTTTCAAACATGTTATTGTGATATTTATCTCTAGGGATGTAAATGTGCTCATGAACAGATTTATGTGGCCTAATCATTTCTCATGTGTTTCAGTTGATGTATAGAGAGCCTACAAAAGCTGTGTGTGTGCGTGTGTGTGTGTGTGTGTGTGTGTGTGTGTGTGTGTGTGTGTGTGTGTGTGTGTGTGTGTGTGTGTGTGTGTGTGTGTGTGTGTGTGTGTGTGTGTGTGTGTGTGTGTGTGTGTGTGTGTGTGTGTGTGTGTATTATATTGACAATTATAATGTTATTGTGTATCATAATTATATTAATAACTATTATATGTCAGTTTTATATGTCAGTCCCTGTGATGTCCCCCCTGTGAGTCCTCTGTTATGTTCTGAAGAATAAGATGCTCATGAAATGTATGTTTGTATTGTAGAATATGCCAGCAGGGGATCATTGTATGAATATTTGTCCAGTCCTGACAGTGAGGAGATGGATATGGGTCAGGTTATGACCTGGGCCTTAGATATTGCTAAAGGTAT
This sequence comes from Triplophysa yarkandensis, assembly GCA_033220385.1. Classification (NCBI taxonomy): domain Eukaryota; kingdom Metazoa; phylum Chordata; class Actinopteri; order Cypriniformes; family Nemacheilidae; genus Triplophysa; species Triplophysa yarkandensis. Next base: position 320,379 of record CM065670.1, on the reverse strand, counting down.
GTGCCCGTGTGTGTGTTTTTGTGTTATTTTCTTGTGAACCTGTGATCCTGCGTACTATTAAATTATCATTATTACATCATTATTAAGTATAATATTATATTATTATTTTCTTATTTTTCAGTTTGTAATTTTTGGGAAATTTAATAGAATTTTTCAAATGACAAAAAGTAAACATTTAAAAAAACGGCTTTTGTCTTACTTTGTATGCTGAATTTGTACATATTTAAGAGATTAAATACAAAAAAAATTGAAATTTGTAAAATTGTTAATAAGCCTGGATAAGAACAAGTGTATAACCATAAACTGCATACATAAAAAAGAAATGTTATGAAATAGATGGATGAAAAGTTACTTAGACACTTTTATTATTAAAGGAGCGATATCACTCTGTTTCATGCATTATAAGTTCTTTTAACTGATAAACATGTTAAGTTGTCATGTTTAACATGGTCTATTTGTAAAAACCAAGTGAGACACATGACTTAGTATTTCTATGCTCAATAAACTACCCTTATTAACAGTTATATATTCCCCTTAAATCCCAACCATGCACCAATCAAAGAGTGACAGAAACTGTGTGTGATGCCTCTCCTTTAACCTCATAAAAGTTTGAAGAAAAGTGAAGAAAAAGCTCAACATCTGTTGTATGATGTATTTCTCTGCAGGAATGCATTATTTACATGCAGAAGCCCCTGTGAAAGTCATTCATAGAGACCTAAAGTCAAGAAATAGTGAGTCATCAGCTGGCATGGGAATCATTTTACAAACAATATCACAAACTCAGGCACACGATTCTAACCATTTGTCAAACCTTCTTTTATTCCTTCATTAGTTGTGTTAGCTGCAGACAATGTATTAAAGGTATTTCTGTTAGATTTTTTCTGTAACTGATTTCATTTGTCCATATGATAATGTAACAGTAATTGGTTAATGTATATTTTGTCTGTTCCAGATTTGTGATTTTGGGGCATCAAAGTTGGTTTCTCACACCACACACATGTCCTTGGTGGGCACATTCCCTTGGATGGCTCCAGAAGTGATCCAGAGTTTACCCGTCTCAGAAACCTGTGACACATACTCATACGGCGTGGTCAGTACATATTAATATTATGGGATCTGAAATCATCCTATCACAAAATTTATATTTTATTTAGCCTTTTATTTTAGATAAAAGATTTAAAATGGTATCTTAACTAAAAAATATCATGAATAAATGAAATAAAATAATTTTTCAAAATATATTAATCATTCGGAACAAACAAGACAGTTAGTTAACCAGCATTTTTATTAATTTTATCTAAATAATTTAATATTTATTGTTTTAAATAAAAATATGTTCATGAAATGCATAAAGAATAAATGCACACACATTCAATGTTTCATTCAAACCATATATGTTTGCATTGCCCAGTATGCCAGCGGATCTGTCCCTTGTATATATAGCCAGACATGTTTTAATTTGGTGATTTGTGTTGTGTCTCGCAGGTTTTGTGGGAGATGCTCACCAGAGAAGTGCCGTTTAAAGGTTTTGAGGGATTGCAGGTGGCCTGGCTGGTTGTGGAAAAAAACGAGGTGCTGTAAAGAACATCCCACAATCCCTCACTGTTCTTAAGAGAGGAATGCTGTTACCATCAAACCACCATATGAATGTTTGCAGTGTTTACGCAGTTACATTGCCATTGATGTTACACAGACCCAAATCTCACTGACCACCGTAGAGAGTTCCAGTAATGCCCGACATCAGAGCCCAATGCAATTTTTAGATGTTTTCTTAAAGTTTTGCTTATCATTTATTCATACTAGAATTAATCTTAATCACATGACCAAAGGTTTTCTAAGAAGGCAGCATCTTCAATGCAATGAAGAGTGTGACCCTGCTGCTTCAAATCGTTTCCCAACAGTCGGCGTTCTGGTTCTTTCTGTGGTCAGCGGAACAGAGCGATCACGGGTTCCATTTCTAGCTTTAGGAGGTTATTTATAGTTGGCTGATGTAAAAGCTTTGCTCTGAACCCCTGTGAGTTTTATTGAGCACACTTAACAGTGAGTTAAGATACATCTCAGATTGGACCACAGCGGTTTTAGTGGGGTAGGGTGCAGTCAGGAAACCTTTTTTAGATAAACATCCCAGGCCTAGAAAGCCAGGGAGACCGAGGACTTATAAGAGAAATTGTTGGCAAGGCAGCAGTGGGAGAGGTCAAAAGATGGATGAAAAGATATTTTCGTTTATGTTAAATTCCCAACAGGAAAGAGCGGTTTCCATGCTGTCGGTGACTCATAATGTGTTGTGCCAAAACCGTTTGTCGTTTATTCATGAAGGCCCAGCGTCCGTCGTAATGCCACGTGGGGGGATTTAATAATTCAACTCACAGGGTCCATTGTCTTTAATGAGAACACAACTTTAGTGTAAACAGTTTTCATGTAAATGTCTTTTGTTAATCCGGATGTGAAGCTTTTGACATAAGGACTGCATGGACCTTTACGCTTTCATTTGTGATGTGATGTAAACTTAACCCTGAGGAGCTCTAAGCAGCAGTTGTTTTGGGAACTTATACCCGACTCGTGCTAAATTTAGAGTTTTATGTAATGGCTTCTAGAATGAGTTTTTGAAATGGATTCTTATGTGCTCGTGTGTTTCAGAGGCCGACCATTCCCAGCAGCTGCCCCGCCAGCTTCGCAGACCTGATGAGAGCATGCTGGGCTGCGGAACCCAAGGTGCATGATGGGCTTAAGCCAACACTGAGCTCATATGAAGCTCAGCGGGTGTCAATCATTGCAATTTTGGGGTTTTGGGGATTGTTATTAAAATGTCATTCCTGTATGACCTGTCTACTGCAGATCAGAAAAGAAGATATTTTGAAAAATCTTGTGGAACAACACTTAACTCCATTGTATGGACACAAAGCCCAGAGACATTTCTCAAAATATCTTCTTTTGTTTTCTACAAAATTATACAGATTTTAATTTGCATTTGGGTTTATACTTATTCCAAAAAATTTAAAGTGTATAACACATATATGATATTTGAGAAGTCAGGTTAGACTGTGCATTATGTGACCGTTTTCAGAGAATGTCAAAATACATTAGAATCCAATTAGAAGTTGATGCACAAAGTTGTTTGTTAGTCATTTATACATTAGTGTTGTTTAACCATAAAATCTTTTTAACGACGGTTTGTTGGTTCTGCAGGAAAGGCCGCATTTCAAACAGATCCTGAGCACGCTGGAGACCATGAGAAATGACAGCAAACTGCCAGACCAGTGCAACTCTTTCTTACATAACAAAGCGGAGTGGAGGTATGTACCGAAACTCAAAACTACAGCGAGACTCCAATGAACAATAAATGAATTCAAATTGCAGGGTTTTGCATTGGATCATCACACTTTTGTTTGGACTCATGTGACCCAAAGACTTAATGCATGTACTGTGTCATATCAAACATAACTTTTACACAATTAACAAGAATATAATGTTGTAATAATGCAATAATAATGCAAAGCAGTGCATAAAGGAATGCATTTGTCGTCCAGGTTGGGTTTTTTGGGGCCCTGTCTGCTATAAAGAGCATGAGTACGTTTTGTGGTTTAATGGTTTTAAGAGCCAAAAGTCTTTTGGACAGAAACAAACACGATGAGTGCTCCACTTAAACAGAGCTAGACGGCATGAGGACAGATATTCCAGAAATGAACTGAGAGCAACGGAAAAAGAGAGCGAGTCAAGCGGTGCAAGAGGGAGGGTGAGAAATTCTGGAAACGCTCGACATGAGAGTGGTAGAGAAATCAATTCCAGCAGCGGGGAAGTTTTGAGAGTGTGTGTGGAGAGATTTTGACAGGGGCTGATTTGGCTTTCAGGGGCAGAGGGGATGGGTGAGGGGGGGGGGAATGGGTACAAGCCTTCCATCACATACCTGTTTATAAATAGCTGCCCAAGTCTTTGTGTGAAGGGTTTGTATTCTTTAACAACACCGCCACCTGCAGCCAAACAGAGAAAATGAATGAAAGTTATTTTATAAATGATGGTACCATGTTTGCAGACATTAATAAGGTGCATGGAATGTATTTAATGTTCCTGAAATGGTTTTATTTGTCTCTTTTCTGTAAGGTGTGAGATAGAGGAAACGCTGGAGCGTCTGAAGCAGTTGGAGAGAGAGTTGACCTGTAAAGAGCAGGAGCTGGCAGAGAGAGAGAGGAGATTAACGGAATGGGAAAACAGACTCATGGAAAGATCAAGATCCTCCACTCCGGTAAATTTAATCAGTCTGTTTTTTAAATATAACAAAAATACTGCATACTGACCCTCCAAAATATATGGACTTCCTACAGGAAATAAAGATTTTTAAGCACAGATGGTGCAATGAATTACACTTAATATAAAGTTTCAAGTTTATTCACATAATTGTTTTAAAAAAAATAAATTGCTGATTAAAACTGTCACGTTTGTTTTGAATAATAATAATTTTATTTTCTAACTTCACATTCTTTCTCTAGATGTTTTCAAACATTTCCCCCATGGCGGCAACTCTGAGCGCAGAGACCTTCTATGAGGCTCACATGGAGGAGAGCAACAGCTCGGAGGTCAGTTGCCAGATTTCTTCCTCCTGCAGCAATGGAGATCTGGGCCAGTCCAGAATTCAGAAGCTCATGCTGGATTTCGGAGACATGTTCGACATGGATGTTCCCAGCGGTAACCTCATCCGGCAGTCTGGAATGCAGGTGAACATGCAAGCTAAGAAGAACTCCTCCAAGTCTTGCAGCATCCGTGAGGGACGCAAAATGAACATGGCCATTACCATGGATAACTTTGGCTGGTCTGACGATGACAGCGATTAGAGAAGGGCAGACGGGGAGATCAGAGGTCAGATATTTAAAGTCAGAGCTAGTGATCTACTTTAACTTTGGTGTCCAACAATGAGAATGATTTGTTTAAATAAACATTTGAATCATTTATTATTTCGAAAAGAAGGATACATCCAAATTTGATGTTTTTGTAAAAATGTTGCACGTAGGGCTGCGATTATGGTACAAAATATATTTTCATTTGGGACTATACAGGATACAACATAGATGACCATATATTTGGATCATTGTTAGGAGATTTGCCCTTTGAGATGTATGTCAAGAGTTCACATTTGCAATATTTATGAAGTGTGAGGTTAGGGATTTCTAAAGCTGTGTTTTTGTAAAGCCCTGAAATTTTTATAAAATAAAAGTAACATGGAATAACTTGTGAAATGAGTCTAACTTAGATCTCCATTAGCTTCGCCTCACAAAATAAGAATTTGAAGTAGTTTTGAAAGCATATTTTATAGTTAGGAAAACAAAACCTATATTAATGTACCAGATATACGTTTAAAAGTTTTAGTCGGACAATGTTTTGTTTTTTTAAATTGTAAACAGCTTCTCATTTTACTTATAGAAATACTAATAGTAGACTAGTTTGCCAAGTATACTATATATATATATATATATATATATATATATATATATATATATATATATAGTTTGCTGGTTTTTGTCAACTTTTCATTAGTGACTTTAATAGAATACAATTTACTATCTCCTATGTTATTATATGCAGGTACTGGATAATGAAACTGAAACACTGCCTCTGTTCTGCAGTGAATAGCTCAAATCCCTCTCACAAGTGTGCTTGTATCTGTCATGCTTAAGACGAACTGATGGCTGTGTTGGCCACAAAAGGAGACCTTACACCATACTTATGAATTATTGTGGTCTTGAGGTAGGCAATTCAGTTTCATCATCCAACTCCTGTAGGAACATAAATTAATACTTGAAATTAACTTTTAACTTCTTTCCTATGATCACTCTTACTGTGAGCAATTCCAACTCTACGCTTTTTATTATATAAATATTCAAATTGTATACGTTGTGAATTTTGCATTTAAGCTTCCTCCAGGTATAAAGGATGAACACAACTATATTCCAAATTTATCTAAAATTCCCAATATACTTTATATACGTACCAATATTTTCTGTGGTGTATTAAGTTTACATATTTACAATTGGTTGATGTTTCCATCCTGATCATAAAATGTATACATGCCAAAAAATGACAGAAAAAAAAGATACAAAAACAGATAACTTACCCCTTTGCATTATTTTTTTGTATACTAAGCACTCATTTAATCAAACATTCTTTTTGGTAAGGGTTCGTTACAAGTTTCCTTCTCAATAATTAATATTACTTGTTAGACTAAACCAGATTACAGACAGTATACACCATATGTATTTACATTTACATTTAGTCATTTAGCAGACGCTTTTATCCAAAGCGACTTACAATAGTCGAGGAGACAATGAAGCGGTAAATAGCCGATACAACAATAGGTTAACAAGTGCTACAACAATGCTACCGAGTTACACAGAGAGCGAAGTTACAAAAGGAATTTTTTTTTGATAGAGTGAATAGGTTAGAAAAGAAGTGAGTTGTGTATATATATGTATCTCAGGGAGTCATGTATGTCAGTGGCCTGTTGCGTTGCTCTTGTCACCTGGATCTAGACCTTTGAACCTCAATGGACTGTGTGTGACTGAAAAGAGAACACACAGCCACATCGGAGGTCCATTTTATACAACCCATAGTTTTAAACTGTACATGAATGACGACTGAAACTCCTATTTTACAAGATATGTTGAAAATCAATGTTTAAGCATAGTGAACAATTTTATACCTTCTCAGTTTTGCTATCCTTATTTTATAAACTGATGTAGTCATTACATCAATTTTAACAGTTTAAAGCAAACACAACCATATTCATGGATTCAAAATGCCAAACATCAATTTAAGATTAAGATGCTTATAAGGTTACTTCTTAATTTCTAAAACTTGGCCGTTTTATATTAAAAAACATGAAATCATAAACCTATAAAATCTTGTATTAATATACCTTATATAAGCGTCTGCCAAATAACTAAACATAAGATAGTAGACAGTCACTTAAGTAGAAATAAACTTCCTCTAATCCCTCAAGTTTATAGTCACAAGAACTTCTGAAAGTGAGCCATATTGTGGTTGGTTGAGGCTAAAATGTCAGGGGTGTTGAAAAAAACTGCTTGTTCTGCAATTACACTGCACTCATTGGTCTATGAATACTGCGTGATCTCTTGACCTTCTTATCAACACTACAGAGTAAAATGACACATCTAGTCTAAAATCTAGTTTAAGCACTCAGTGGTAACACGTAAAGTAAAGACAACAACAGGTAACTTTTTTTATCACTGCATTTTTTTATTGGAACAAGTGGGAACCTTTATTGCAAGGAATGTGAGTTTAAAAAGGGAACTACTAATATTTTGAAATTGTGCAAGAGTCTTCTTGCTAGGTAGGCATCTCTAGGCCAGGTGGTGACATTTTAATACTCCTCTCCTTCCTCATCTTCCTCCCCGACGCTGTCTGTGCCAACTTCTTCATAATCTTTCTCCAGAGCAGCCATGTCTTCTCTGGCCTCAGAGAACTCACCCTCCTCCATACCTTCACCCACATACCAGTGGACAAAAGCTCTCTTGGCGTACATCAGATCAAACTTGTGATCCAGACGAGCCCAAGCTTCAGCGATGGCTGTAGTGTTGCTCAACATACACACGGCCCGCTGCACCTTCGCCAGATCTCCTCCAGGGACAACAGTTGGGGGCTGATAGTTGATGCCCACCTTGAAGCCAGTGGGACACCAGTCTACAAACTGGATGGTACGCTTCGTCTTGATGGTGGCGATGGCAGAGTTGACGTCTTTGGGAACGACGTCACCACGATACAGAAGACAGCAAGCCATGTACTTGCCGTGACGCGGGTCACACTTCACCATCTGATTTGCCGGCTCGAAGCAAGCGTTGGTGATGTCAGCAACAGACAACTGCTCGTGGTAGGCCTTCTCTGCAGAGATCACTGGAGCGTAGGTGGCCAGAGGGAAATGGATACGTGGGTATGGCACCAGGTTAGTTTGGAACTCGGTCAGATCCACATTCAGGGCTCCATCAAATCGAAGAGATGCTGTGATGGAGGACACGATCTGCCCGATCAGCCTGTTGAGGTTTGTGTAGGTGGGGCGCTCGATGTCGAGGTTTCTGCGGCAGATATCGTAGATGGCCTCATTGTCCACCATGAAAGCACAGTCAGAGTGCTCCAGGGTGGTGTGGGTGGTGAGGATGGAGTTGTAAGGCTCCACTACAGCTGTGGAGACTTGGGGAGCTGGGTATACAGCAAACTCAAGCTTTGACTTCTTGCCATAGTCGACAGAGAGTCGCTCCATGAGCAGAGATGTGAAGCCAGAGCCAGTTCCACCACCAAAACTGTGGAAGATCAGGAAACCCTGGAGTCCAGTGCACTGATCGGCCTTAAAACAAAAGTGGGAATGACTTAAATACAAAAATCATGAATGCGCACTTGCTATTCCCAATTAAGTAAAATTGCTAGACTTCATAGAAAATTTGATGGCCTACCAGTTTGCGAGTTCTGTCCAGCACCAGATCAATGATCTCCTTGCCAATAGTGTAGTGGCCACGAGCGTAATTGTTGGCCGCGTCCTCCTTGCCGGTGATCAGCTGTTCGGGGTGGAACAGTTGACGGTAGGTACCAGTGCGCACCTCATCTACAAAAATAATGTACTTCATGAAACCACTTTCTTGTAACAAATGAGAACTTTATCCAAATATAAAACCTTTATAGTAATAAATTGGTTAATTGAGCAAATTACCGATGACAGTGGGCTCCAGGTCAACGAAGACGGCTCTTGGGACATGCTTTCCTGCTCCGGTCTCACTGAAGAAGGTGTTGAAGGAGTCGTCGCCTCCTCCGATGGTTTTATCACTGGGCATCTGTCCATCAGGCTGGATCCCGTGCTCCAGGCAATACAGCTCCCAGCAAGCATTGCCCATCTGGGCTCCGGCTTGGCCAACGTGCATGGAAATACATTCACGCTGAAGAAAAAGATTAACATTAGAACACATGTAACAGTTTCATTGGCTCGCATGGAAAACGAGGCCAACCTAATGACAGTAGGCTTAATCCCAGCGTGGCTTTCATACGGAAACCCATGTGAATAGAGTCTTTGTTTGAAGGCTGGGTATTGTTTCACCCTTATTGTTCTTGACATTTTAAAAGGGATACCCGATAATTACAGATTGTGCTTTAGAACAAAAAAAAAAGAACATGAGGTCATAATGGGCGTCACTTCCCAAGATGGCCGCTCATCTCGATCAATACCATTACCAGCACTAAACCCTGCAGCTGTTCCACCCGCGATGACCGAGCTCAAACCCGTCACATCCTGAGACACGTAGACACAAATTTAGTGTAGGATCATGGCTGGCCTCATCCCATCCCCCCACTCATCTTTGGCATCCACAGATGAGGAGAATCGTGCAGAAAAGGCTTAAAAATGGTCATGTGTGACCGCGCCTTAACGGATTGAGTCTCTCTCCTCAGCGCGCATGCGCACTAACGAGCATCAAACAAAGGCATTTTATCTTCATTTATAATTTTTTTTAAAAAAGCACGAGTTTATTTAGATATTGAGTTAATATGACGATTTATTTACAAAATAACCCAATATTATTCGCGTTTTGCCATTTTATTCTCGTTTTTCGAATCTCCTCAGAAGTGCGCCAGACTTCCACAAAGCGGCCGTTGGTTTTCGTGCGCGCGCGCGGGAAGTGTCCGCCCAACGTCTTAAAGGCTTCTTATATCAAACACAATTGTGCGTTTTTAATCAAACGCATTGAAATACAAATCCCAACACATAAATGTTCCCCTAATCGTCAGAATTAGATACAAAATGACAATTGAACACATTTTCTATTGTATTTAATCAGCCTCAGCATGGTTGGAATGACCCTAAGAGAGAACATAATAGTTTGTAGCATGAAGGATGATATATATGTGTGATAATACTCACCATTTTGTCAGATTTTGGTTTTCCTTCAGGCCGACGTTAAGGGTGCGGAAGTTGAAGGTTGTAATGAAACGGAAGGGAACGGGCGGAGTTTATATAGCCCCCGCGCGACCGGCTAAAGCAGGGCGGGGCCATCCATCATTGGCGGGAGCGACCGTTGGGAAGAGAGAGAGAGACGGAGACGATGACGTATGTAGGGCGGGGCTCTGAGTGAACCCACCCATCTATGCGGAGGCCTGTTCGGTTCAGAGTCGAGTTGTTGAATCTTAAGAATCGATTCAAAGCATCGGTTCATTCCTTTGTTTTAACTTTCGCTCTTATTTCCCTTTATACTGTATAGTTTTATTTGCCACTTTAAACTAACGCTTTTTGGAGGCTGTACAGTTATTTAAACTTTCATTTTCAGCATTTTATTATTTTTTTTATTTTTTTCTATAACAAAGACCACAACTAAACATGCCGTTTGTCTTATTTTTGATGGAGAATGAACAATTATTTACAAGTCAATCCAAATAATTGTGAAAATTACACAAAAACGTAGTTATTTCCGTTCCTCGGTGTTCACTGAGAGAACAACGGCAGGGTTTGCGCAGGAGTCGGTTCCTTTAAACGACTCTCGATTCCCAAAGCCTCGCCTACACACATCTGAACTAATGGAAGATGGAGGGGTGGTGGCTCTTTAAAATGGACTTTACAATACAAATGACTACCAACCTCAAACATGAATCATTGTTTAACAATGATATTTTGAAAACAAATCTAAATAAGTACACTTTCATTTTATTTAAATGTGAATATCAACCAATTTGGAGGAGAAATTGGCTTTTTATAAATAAGACAGTCTGATGATGCAATAACATTTATGCAACATTGATACAGTATTTTGTGTTTTAAAATGATTTTATGCTTCCTGTGGAAAAACACTTTTTTTACAAAAAAATATTTGAAAAATAGTGGTAGTGCCAACACAAATGTCTACATAAGTCACACACATCTACCGGTGTTTTAAAACTGTCCAGCTCAACAATTTATGCAAGAATATACACAGCACATGTGTGTGATGTATAATGTCAACAGATGACCTAAAGGACATCTAATAATGTTTAGGTGGGCTTTAAACTTGAGACATAACAGACCATTTTATCTGTAAGTGTTGCCCTTCGAAATCACAAATCCTCAATAATTTGTGTGCCGTTTGTTTTAAAGACTAAAGCGTTTTTTATGCTTGGCATGTGATCCCAGAGCATGAGGAAATAACACGAACACATGTACACGCAGAAGTCTGCAGAATGATGCCAGCTTGTGAAGATCTGTGCCATGAACTCTGCACCCCAAATCTGCGCTTCAGGAAACCGCAGCGTGTGCTTTTAACTAAAGCTTTGTGTAATATATTAACATGTAAAACACATTGAGTTCTGTATTAATCAAGTCTCCCTTGTTCTTTTCCTGCTTAAAGATTTGCCGCTTGGATAAGTCCAAATGTTTAGAGAAGGCCTCAATGGAGAATGTTTGGAATTTCAGGACGGCGGTTAAGCTGTTGGTGCTTATATCTGCATACAAAAGGAAAGAAACTACATAGAGGAAAGTTCGTATCAGGCATTCGGACGTGACCAATAACACATTGAAAACAATTTGGCATTAGCAATGTGAATGGGACTGTGAGTAATAACAGCTGCTGTATGCAATTACTATGCATTCAAATGGATGTAAATTAGATCATTGTTTGGGATTTTCACACGTCACGTTGAAAAAGCCTAAAACTAAAGAAAAGTATAACATATTTGGACTATTCTTGTTTTCACTCTTTTGATTGACATATATTTTAAGCTACGTTTGATTCAGTAGCCTATACATACTTTCCCCACATTGTTTAATGTTCTGTATAAACTTATGTTTGGTGTTTAAATAAAGTAATAAAAATACAATAAAATCTCTTTTAAAGTAGAAAATAAATGCAATAGTAGGACGATTTCTATATGCTTAAAGTATATCAAAACAAGTATGCTTGCGATCAAACTTTAGAGATTTATCGGGAGAACTTTTATAAATAAAAAGTAATTGAATTAGTAAATTATACCAATTTAAGAAGTACATGCTTGCAAAAATGACGTTTGTGTCATGTAAATATGGGCTTTAACATCATTTGGAACTTGTCTGTACAAAGATATCTGTGACCTGCTGAAACAGAATGGTTTGACTCATGTATGCTAAAGTCATGCAAATTGTGATCAAATGTAAAACGGTTGTTGATTGTTTCCATGGTGCCCTTCACGGTGTTCCACTTCATTTGCCTTCTCAGTGTTCAACCAATAAAAAACAAAAGACGTTACACAGTCTTCAGGTGGCTAAACATTGGCCAAGATTTTATTTGAATCCCAAATAACTTTCAATGAGCAGAGTAACGTTTAGCCCTGTTGTGAAAATAAGCATTGTGACAATTATTAACATGTTTGATGCTATACCTAATCATACTTTAATATTGACTTTTTATGTTACCTGCATTAATGTTTTATGTTAATTGCTGGCGCATGTTATTTAGAATCAGCATGAATTAAACATGAATGAAATAAATGTCACACAACTTTTTAAGAATAGGGAACATGAAACCATTTTAATTCACCTGAAAATACTGTTTGCAAAACCTACACGGATCTATCTAAGGTTTACTGAAATTAACATTTTAATACTCCTCTCCTTCCTCTTCGCCCTCCTCCCCGACGCTGTCTGTGCCAACTTCTTCGTAATCCTTCTCCAGAGCAGCCATGTCTTCTCTGGCCTCAGAGAACTCACCCTCCTCCATACCTTCACCCACGTACCAGTGGACAAAAGCTCTCTTGGCGTACATCAGATCAAACTTGTGATCCAGACGAGCCCAAGCTTCAGCGATGGCTGTAGTGTTGCTCAACATACACACGGCCCGCTGCACCTTCGCCAGATCTCCTCCAGGAACAACAGTTGGGGGCTGATAGTTGATGCCCACCTTGAAGCCAGTGGGACACCAGTCTACAAACTGGATGGTACGCTTCGTCTTGATGGTGGCGATGGCAGAGTTGACGTCTTTGGGAACGACGTCACCACGATACAGAAGACAGCAAGCCATGTACTTGCCGTGACGCGGGTCACATTTCACCATCTGATTGGCCGGCTCGAAGCAAGCGTTGGTGATCTCTGCAACAGACAACTGCTCGTGGTAGGCCTTCTCTGCAGAGATCACTGGAGCGTAGGTGGCCAGAGGGAAATGGATACGTGGGTATGGGACCAGGTTAGTTTGGAACTCGGTCAGATCCACATTCAGGGCTCCATCAAATCGAAGAGATGCTGTGATGGAGGACACGATCTGCCCGATCAGCCTGTTGAGGTTTGTGTAGGTGGGGCGCTCGATGTCGAGGTTTCTGCGGCAGATATCGTAGATGGCCTCATTGTCCACCATGAAAGCACAGTCAGAGTGCTCGAGGGTGGTGTGGGTGGTGAGGATGGAGTTGTAAGGCTCGACCACAGCTGTGGAGACTTGAGGAGCCGGATAAATGGCAAATTCTAGTTTGGATTTCTTGCCGTAGTCAACTGAGAGTCGCTCCATTAACAGAGAGGTGAAGCCAGAGCCAGTTCCACCACCAAAACTGTGGAAGATCAGGAAGCCCTGGAGTCCAGTGCATTGATCAGCCTGTGGAATGAAACATTACATTAGAGTCTTTGGTTTTCTTTCAGGATGTCTAATACATAGTTAAAGTTCAAACCAACATCTGACCCACCAGTTTGCGAGTTCTGTCCAGCACCAGGTCAATGATCTCCTTGCCAATGGTGTAGTGGCCCCGGGCGTAATTGTTGGCCGCGTCCTCCTTGCCGGTGATCAGCTGTTCAGGGTGGAACAGTTGACGGTAGGTACCAGTGCGCACCTCATCTACAAAAACAATTTCAAAATCAATGTACTTTATTTTGAACGTTAAAGGGACAGTTCAGACTTTCATTGTGTGTCTACTTTTAATTTCTTTTTTTGTTTTATAAGAAAGACTTATATGCAACAAAAGCAGGATAGTTTAATGTTGACAATGTTTTTATTTCAGGTTATCAGTCCCTTAAATAAAAAGCTGAATCATTTATGTTAACTCTTATTAAATGATTGTGCGTACCAATGACGGTGGGCTCCAGGTCAACGAAGACGGCTCTTGGGACATGCTTGCCAGCTCCAGTTTCACTGAAGAAGGTGTTGAAGGAGTCATCGCCTCCTCCGATGGTTTTATCGCTTGGCATCTGTCCATCAGGCTGGATCCCGTGTTCAAGGCAATACAGCTCCCAGCAAGCATTGCCCATCTGCACACCTGCCTGGCCGACGTGGATTGATATACACTCACGCTGGGGGATTAAAGCAAGTTAAAAGAATGTAAATGTTTGAACTTGTTCGAGCATTTTTGCCCTGTTCGTATAAATTACATAAAAAAAATTATGATAATTATTAAAAATCAACGGAACAAATGAATCTATCAGTATCATAAACAATGAGTAACAATGAGTAAACAATTATGAGTAAGTGTATTGGTTTTAAGTCTTACCATTGTTAAACGTTCCTCCGGCCGACGTCAGTAGATCGGTTGAGAAATCTTGTGTATGGTCTCTCCCTCAGGATACTACCGCTATATAAAGGGGAAGCTGCTGCCATGGCAACAGGGTTTGTTGTTGGTAACAAAGGGGTTAAGTCATTATGTGAACAGCTGCCATGCTGATTCTGAAGCCAACCAATCGTAGACATGGAGAGTTGAGCAAACAGGCCTAGTCACATCCTAATGTTTCGAGTTTCATTCAAGACACACAGTAACAGATCAACACACGCTTATAGAGATTAATGCTTATTCCCGCACTCATAAACAGATAAAGTTAAGTGATTTATATTTAAGAGACTTATGGGATGCGTTTGATAAGAAATACTGATTATGATTATTACGGATAAATTAAATGGAATCAAAAAAGAACCATTTAAATTTCAACTTTGTGACTTTTGACAAGGACCTTTATTGTCCACACTAATATTCGAACTTTTATTTTGAACAATAAAGATTATTTTTTATGTAAAAATAAGAAATGGGTCTTTTTATGCAAATGTCATAAAATCAAAAAGTGAAGATGTTGCCCAAACATGTCGGATGCCAATGTGGTTTACCCATCTATCCTAAAGTTTTAAATAATTAATTTTTCTGTTTAAGCATTCACAATGGCTCGTATACATTTGCACGTTTTTATTTATTTTATGTTTTCTGAAGAGGGTGTTCATTTGGTTGTTAAGTTGTTGACTTTTATGACCTCGGTTTTTAATTCACAAAAATCCAAAAAATTATGTTGTCTCTCAAAACAAATTTCTCTCTTTTAGCAGAAATCCTTTGCACATTCAGATATTTTTCGGGTGTCTGAACTCCACCATCAGAAGATTAATAAAAATTAATAGATGATATAACAAATTGGTAATACTATCATTGATAAATTTGAATACTGGATTAGCTCATATGTCATTGCTTTGATGCTTGCATTATCTTTTTTTATAACCATTTTAAGTCACCGTGTCAACATCTTGAAAGTGCATTGGCCCACTAGATCTTCACCAAAACACATTGCCAACCACGTAGCAACAGTCCACAACTTCTTTGGATTATGGGGTGGGTAAGAATCCAGCACATATCTTGTCTGTTTTTTAAACTGTTGCTGTCTTCGGGTTTTGTTTGGAGCTAACACTGCACAAATACTTAGCAGCATGTTTTCACTATTGTGTTCCTGAACGTCTCAATGCATTTGTGTACCCTAATTAACTCTTTCATCCATGTATTGTTAACAGGTGACCATGGTGCTCAATAACAAACATTTCTCAATCGTGGACAAAATGTTCCCATGACAATAAATGCACATAACATATAATCATGTTAAGTCATGTAATGGCCTAGTTGGACACAATGGATTTAACACTTTTGGTTTTCTTCTAGTTTTAATTACTCACAGTGTAGGGATTAAAAAAGAAACAAGTAAACTGTAGTTTTATACAACCTAATATGTGACAAAATGTGCATTAATGAACGACAGGACACTGAATGTTATTTTGATCATTTTAATGATTCTTAAGGGCTGCCAGAGGGTTACAGAATGTTAAAACAGGGCCTCCCAAGCTAACGTAATGCAACAGGACACGATTTCCCCATTTAAAATGTAGTTACAGTGGTGCATCTAAATTTTCACACTGCATTTTCAATAATGCATGTAAAGAGTAGTTCACATAGCAGCTGTCCTAATAAAACCTTGTATCTTCATGTTTCCTGAATTTTCACTTTGGTCATAAATAACTATTTTAAGTCATCCTTTATGTTTGCCTTTGGGTTTAGCAAAAATCTATCCAATAAACGTGCTTGTCAACAATAACACCTCAACATTTATTTATCAAAAAATTCCTGGAAAACCGTTTATTTGGACATTGGACTTAAAAGTGATTCTTCACCTTAAAATATAAATTTCATCATCATTAAACCGCTATGACTTTCTTTTTTCTGCTGATAACAAAGTCGACTCCGTCATAAAAGTGCCATTATATATTACTTTCATGCGGTTCAAACTTGTATATGACCTAGAGTTGAATACAAAGAAGATATTTTGAAGAATGCTTCTGTTGTCCATACCATCTAAGTCAATAAGTCATTGGTTGACAACATTACTAAAAATATCTTCTTTTGTTTTCTGCAGAATAGTCTTACAGGCTTAGTAAATGATGAAAACAACTAGTTTCAGCATTGTATGCCATTGTGTTTGTAAAATGTGTCTTGAAAACCTGTTCAGACACTATCAAGAATAATTTGATTTATCTTATGCCTAATCGGATGGTAATCAAATGGTCACTGTGAGGGTTTGTGAGATGCTAACATACTATTTTTGTTATGTTGCTATGATCAACGTAAAAATTGTAAGTGCTCAGACAGTCCATCAGGTTGTGTAAGATCTCTTCTGTGCCCTTACTGCATCCTTCAGTGTCATCTTTTTCAGTCTTTATGCTGACATTTACATCACACAATTCAGAGAATGTGTGATGTAAATGTCAGAAAAGTGTGAATAGTAACATTATCCAGCAGAGGGCACAATTTACTAAACATGTAATTCACCCAATATATAAATTCTGTCATCCCACCATCACTGTCACCATTACCGTGTTTGGCAGATGCAGGTGATAAAATGGCATTGGAAGGCATACAGAAAAACTGACTATGCCATGCTTTGCCAGAAATCACAGTTTATTGTCAAAATGTATCTGAAGTATGTGAAAACACCTATAGGGGTTGACTCTTGAGAAGATCACATACTGTTCTACACATCTATAATGGACTAGCTATGATCTAATGCTGGAAAAAGTGATATCAAAAATACACAAAGCCTGTGTCTCTGTTGGAAAACAAATAAAGGTGTGTCTCTGTGTGAAAACATATACATGTGTATTTTATACACCCATACACTGCTATCTAAAATAACTAGGTCCTTCTGGTATTTTTTTCTTGACCAGACCAATACCTTGATCTAAAGAGAAATCCTGAAGTGTGTGAAAAGAATTAGTTTAAGAATAAAACCAGCAAGTAAGAGATTCAGAGCACTTCAGAGTATGATGGCCAAATTATAATTTTTTATTTAAATGTAGTCATTAAATGTTTAAGTTATGTCTAAGTAATGTTTTACCAGTAGGAAAGCAAAAGAAGGGGATAAGAAAAAAAGAGGTAAAAAGACCAAAAGGAGAAGAACAAGAAGGAGGAGAAGTAGGAGAAACAAGAAGGAGGAGAAGTATAAGAAACAAGAAGGAGGAGAAGAAGAAGAAACAAGAAGGAGGAGAAGAAGAAGAAACAAGAAGGAGGAGAAGAAGAAGAAACACGAAGGAGGAGAAGAACAAGAAACAAGAAAGAGAAGAAACAAGAAGGAGGAGAAGTAGAAGAAACAAGAAGGAGGAGAAGTAGAAGAAACAAGAAGGAGGAGAAGTAGAAGAAACAAGAAGGAGAAGTAGAAGAAACAAAAGGAGGAGAAGTAGAAGAAACAAAAGGAGGAGAAGTAGAAGAAACAAGAAAGAGAAGAAACAAGAGGAGGAGATGAAGAAGAAACAAGAAGGTAGAGTAGTAGAAGAAACAAGAAGGTGGAGTAGTAGAAGAGACAAGGAGGAGGAGAAGAAGAAGAAACAAGGAGGAGGAGAAGAAGAAACAAGGAGAAGGAGGAGTAGAAGAAACAAGAAAGAGAAGAAACAAGAGGAGGAGAAGAAGAAGAAACAAGAAGGTAGAGTAGTAGAAGAAACAAGAAGGTGGAGTAGTAGAAGAGACAAGAAGGTGGAGTAGTAGAAGAGACAAGGAGGAGGAGAAGAAGAAGAAACAAGGAGGAGGAGAAGAAGAAGAAACAAGGAGGAGGAGGAGTAGAAGAAACAAGAAAGAGAAGAAACAAGAAGGAGAAGAAGAAGAAACAAGAAGGAGGAGAAGAAGAAGAAACAAGGAGGAGAAGTAGAAGAAACAAGGAGGAGAAGTAGAAAAAAGCAGAATCAAACAGAAGAAAATAAAAAGAAGATTAAGTAGAAGTAGTGTGTACTCGGACTAGGGAGTCACAATCGTGCCAGAGTGTGTTTGACCACCAAATCGTGGTTTGTTTGACAAGTGTGAGTACAAGGAACTGTGCCCTGGCGCGGCAGGTATAGCCGACTCTTGGAAGAGGTGGACCAGAGCACGGTTCAGTTGGACTCGGTTCGCATGTAGTGTGAGTGCTAACAATGACGGGGCGCGAAACAGCAAGACGTACATAATTTGACCGTGTCTATCCAAATACAACTAATTCAACTGTATTTCTATCCAATATTACTTTCGTCAGTCATAATGCAAAGCTCCACTAGCGATCAACTTTACAATTAATTTACAATTACATTACACGGATGTTGATTACTTGATATAAGTCTGTGCCATGTGTATGAATTAAGTCAAAGACACTTACTGTTAATAAATTTCATACTATAACAGAATACTTAGAGATTTCTTTGTTTTATGTAAACTAAAGCCGTCGCATAGTAATGATGGAAGTGTGCTGGGGTCTAGTTCTTTTTAATAATGTGAGTGCAGACAAGCTAGGGGGGGGGGGCGCGCTCAAGTATGGCACGATTGGATCAGAATAGTGAGAGTACGCCCTTAGAAAGAAAAGAAGCAGAAGAAGATAAAGCAGACTATCCTGCAAGACAATAAACATGATTTTGACTAAAAACTAAAATAAATACCCTAGTAACCAGCTAAAATCCCTTAGTAAAATCTACTTATCAATATAACTACCCCAGTGACAAATTTAGAACAAAGTTAACAACTACAAATCTAATACATACTACCTAAATAAAACAAACTACCAACTATTTAAAATATCCTAGCAAAACTAAAATATTTAATCTACTTATCAATATAAATACCCCAGTGACAAATATAGAACAAAGTTAACAACTAAACATCTAATACATACTACCTAAATAAAACAAACTATCAACTATTTAAAAACATAATAGCAAAACTTAAATACCTTTCTTTATACTTACCTTAGTAACCCACTTAAAAAGGGAGCATACTTAATCAGAAGAGTCCACATCTTCAGAAGTTGACTGTTCGCAGCCCACTGTGGAAGAGAGCATTAGAGAGATAGTGAGTTTTAATGAAGGCGCTTAATCTGCAGGTTTAAATGCATGATAAGTGTTGACCTTACCATGTTGTCCGACGTATCCAAGCAGTTCCTTGTGAGCCTTCTGAGCCATTTTCATTCTGAAATAGGCGTTGTTGAGTGAATCCTGTTAGACAAAAGAATAACATTATGATGTGTTCAAGTGTTCGGCATGACAATGTGCACTAGTTTTTTTAAATCTTACGGTGTGCTGCTTCTTCTCTCTGAGCAATATCTTCTTCTCCCGCTTCACCCTTTCAATCGCCTTTATCTTCTTCAAGATGCTCCTCAAGGTTCTCCTTTGTTCCACATCTAATGTCAAAGTCTCCTCTTCTCTAAACAGAAAAACACACACAACACAAATGAGAAACAAACTCAAACTCTGTAAGACTAACGTATAGTCATTGTGAAATGAATAAGATGGTACATTTTATAAAACTTACATCATTTTCAGCAGCAATGGGTCCGCTGGGAATCGGTATGCCGGTTCCGTTTGGAGACTCTGTTGTACGCACACAAACACTTCTTTAAGAAACAGGTAACTACAAAAAATTATTTAGAAAAGACTTGGAAAAGAGCAAACAAACCCTAATGCTGAAATCAATCCTAAAAGTAATGTCGATGGGAAGATTTTCCATCCTGTTAACTTGTTTTTGGAGATCCTCGAGTACCCTGTGATAGAAGAAACATAACATGGATGGTATTAATAGACATTACACTGTTTGTGTAAAGCTTAAACAGAAGACCAATTTTGTCTATTTCATTGTTTGATTGTGTCGACTTACTTTTCCAGATCTAGCAATCTTTTATCGGTATTTCTAAGATCTATGTCATCTTTTTCAATGTCCTTCTTCAGCTTCTCAGCCCTGTGAGAGAATCATGTTAACATAACAAAAACCAACAACATCAATAAATAAAAGGATAACTATAAAAACGTCTTACTCTTCTTTAGCTGACCGAAGAATGGCCTCTTTTTCCAATTTTGCCTTCAGCCATGCACGCTGACCGTGTTGGAAGAACCGTGTAACTACAGAGAAACACATTAATGTAATGTATTAAGAAGTGATTCATTTGTATATGTGGGAATTGAACACAGCAATTAAACGTTTCATAAACTCACATGGGGTTCGTTTTAGCTGAGCCGTCCGGCTTTCCTCTGTGATCTTGCCGAAAGCAATTTTTTTGGGTGGTGGTTTGTCTAACAGAAACATAACATCAGAATTATTCCATGATGTGTTATCAGAATTATTCCATGGGTGTGTTTTAAAAAAGGGCTTTGGCATGCAGGTGTATTGTTATTCTAACAAACTGACCCAGAATCACGATGGTTTCAGTAATTGACGTGGATGAATCACTTTCATCATCATCGTCGTCGTAATAGTTCCCAACACCTTCATAGCAATCCATCCATTCCGCATCTGCAGACATCCCATCTCCCTCATTGGAATCCATCTCTTCTGCATCTGCATTTTTCCCAGCTCCTTCACCTGGATCCACATCTGCTGCGTCCGCATGGTTCCCAACTCCTTGATTGGGATCCATCTCTGCAGCATCTGCACGGTTCCCAACTCCTTGATTGGAATCCATATCTGCTGCATCTGCAAAATATTAATAACGCTTATTAGAAAAATACCATGCACTTTTCCTTCGACTCTATATGGTTAAAAATTGAAGACAAACTTTACCAGAACAGGGCTTCGGTCCTACACTGGTTTCTGGGTTAGCCATTCTCGAAGATTATTTTCCATCTGCAACAGAACAACAACAATTCAGAGTCACATAGGCATATACTCTCATGATGGTTGTCAATTGCTGACACCATGTAAATCATTATATAAATCATTATATATAAATCATTATATATAAATCATTATATATAAATCATTATATAAATCAGGAACCATTGTAACTACTTTATATTTTAATTCGGCACAATCCTAATGCGGCAAACATCCAAAGAAAATGATATAAATGAGAAAACATGTCATTATTTTATATAGTTTATCATTTCTATGGTGAATCTGGAGAGGTCACCAAAGGCAAGGGTGGCATTGACCAATGCCAATGTGGTATAGCCCCTCCCCTACCCCTCGAACCCAAAAGCAAACATTGATCTCATCAGAGATTCACATCTTATGATGCTAATGCGGGTTTAGCAAACGCGCTAACATAAATAAACATCGTGTGTTTTCGCGCGCAGCAATTATAAAAACTCAAATTAATTCGATTAATTTCACTAAACATGTGACATTTGGCAACTTTAAACACATTTAGATAAAAAAAACAAACGTTATCTCACTTACCACGAGCATTCGTTTGAGGCGTTGCGTCATCGAGCTCGTCTTCAGGAGAAATGAGAACTTTCGCGGTAGAAGGCGGTTGCTAAGCAATGGATGACGTCACGTTCGTTCCATCGGCTTCCCGTACCATCCTATTGGCTGAGCTTATTTCCTGTCAGCTTGAACTGCTTCCTGTGTACAAAATAAAGCACCCGTCAAATTAAATTCGCATATTTATAAAATGTTATCATAGGTTGTGTTTTTATACAACGAATAATATAAGAAATATATTTTAAAAAAATATTGAAGGAAAAAAATCGAAATTCAAACCTCAAATAGTAAATTTTAAAATAAGGGCTTTTATATCGTTTGCTCTTTTAAATGTTTTATAGATCTGTTTTATCTTAATAAAAAACCCACTTACACTAAGGAATGTAAAAAAAGATTTAATTACGATTATAAACAAATTACACAGTTTGATTCAGCTCAAAATTAAAATGTAATTTAAAATGAATTTTTGTGTGAAATTAATCTATTTTAAAAATTATGAAAATGATCAACAACGGAATTTGTTGTTTTTTCTCTCATAAATATACACATTTGGCAAAAAGCTATAAAAGATTTGGAAAGATCTTTTTATAGGTCTTACTATTCTGTTATGCATATTAACCATACACATGTTTTACATCTGTTCACAAAACTCTTCAACAAATCAAACTTTAACAAAAACTCGTCCGTTGTTTTTTTCACTTCTGACGTTTAATTTACATACATGTACATGTTTCTATACCAAACACTACAAAACTATATTGTCTGTTTATGTTATTTAAATCAAATGTAACATATCTCAAAAAATAATCACATAAAATAACAAAAAACAAAATATTGATGCTGATATTAAATGACATTACCAATTATTAAATGCTTTTCAGAAAGGGTTCGTTTAAACAGTTTTATTTATAAAGGTATTTATTTATTTAGGAGACCATGAGACTAAAGGATTCAAACTCAAAGTGATCCGCAATGCAGGCGGCTATACGCATATTTACATTACATTTACATTCAGTTCTTTAACTTATGCTTTTATCTAAAGCGACTTACAAGTGAGGTTCACAAGAAGAGCAATCATTACAAGAGGGGACAAAGCATAAGTGAAATAACACTGGGCCTAGTTAGATAAAACACAATATTCGTGCCAAGTGAAGTCAAGGAAATAATGTATAGATTGAGTAAGGATGTAAGGAAAGTGTATTTATTGTGGGTCAGTTGTACATGGAAAATAAGGTTTGTAAAGGTGGAAACAGAGTCTGAAAAACGTGTTGTGATGGGCAGATCGTTCCATCATCGTAGAACCAACCCAGAGAAGATGCTTGAGAGTGATTTCTCAACTTTTGTGTGCTCTTTTCAGTTCCTTGAAGACCACTCTTGTTCCTGTGTTCTGTAACATCTCCAGAGGTTTGGTCGTCCAGGCCGGGATTCCAGCATGGAGAACACATGAGCAGACCAGCCTGGACTGGACTAGAGCCAGCACTAGGATTCGTCTAAATCTTCCTAATGTAGGTGAAAAAGAATCCTGCCGTGCTGGCAACATGATCTGTGTGGGTAAGCTGATCTGAAAGGTTGGCAGCAGCTAGTGACACTGGGTAAATTAATCTCCAGCAGCCGCTTGACAAACACGGGTGCTTCTCAAAGATGTGTGCTCTTCTCGATGTACACCTACGACTGAACCTCTAAAGATCCCTCTGTCAAGCCTCTGAAGTTCACGGGCGACACTTTACTCATCCGTCTCATCCAGGATGAAAATGTGTCTGCGAAGAGACAGGAGGTTGAACAGCTGGCGTTCTGGTTAAGTCACGGCAACCTTGATCTGAACATGCTCAAAACAGTTGAGATGATCATGGACTTCAGGAGAAATCCCCCGGCACTTACACCACTCACCATCAGGACAGTACCGTGACTGCAGTTGAGACATTCAAGTTCCTGGGATCCATCATATCTCAGGATCTAAAGTGGGATACCCACATCGACTCCATTGCTAAAAGGCCCAACAGAGA
Organism: Triplophysa yarkandensis; assembly: GCA_033220385.1. Classification (NCBI taxonomy): domain Eukaryota; kingdom Metazoa; phylum Chordata; class Actinopteri; order Cypriniformes; family Nemacheilidae; genus Triplophysa; species Triplophysa yarkandensis. Next base: position 296,470 of record CM065670.1, on the reverse strand, counting down.
CTGTACTTCATGTCTCTGCAGTGTTGCCAGTTTGGATCACGGGCGCAGTTTGTGCAATCCATGAAAATGTAATTCATTTTAAAACATTTTGTTAGAATATAAAACAAAACAAATAAATACAATAATTGTAAATAAACATGCTTACCTTTGAATATAGGCCTAGTGTTTACTGGCAAACTGCCTTTATTTCAAGTCCTACCACAGGTGCAATTCATGTTGTCAAAGATGGGTCGTCTCCCATTCTTTTCGATGGCACCCTTTATATTTCGCTCACTTTGAGATAATGATAAAAGGAACCTACAATGTTTTAAGAACACACTAAACCTTACAGTCTAAACAATTTTTGAAATACCCTTTAATCTGGCAACATTATCTCAAGGTTTCCTCCTGTCAGCTGAGCTTATTGGAGTCGAGCATACTCATGTATGATATAAGTTTGTATATTTGATTAAAGTTTGAATTTTAAACAACGCGTTCATTGTTTACTCTGGGAAAATTCCATATTCAATGTCTCAATGTTAACCAATTTGTTTATGACTTCAAATTGTCTGTAAGTATTTTAAAACAACATCAAAAAGCATTGGAAACATACAACGCCCTGACAACATTGAAATTAATGTTTCTTATTTGTTTCTTTTTTTGGCATCTAATGTTCATTTGACTTGAATATGCAATATCTTTCGTTCTTTTGGCATTGAATTATAAGAGCGATTTCCAGCAGGTTAGAATGCCTGTTTTGTTCAATTTTGTATATTTTTCTTTGCTAGCTGATCAAATATTAAGCAGCACAATTTATTTCTCTATTCTGTTTTATTATTGTTCTACTGCAATATCTGCCAAAGATATTAGAGTGTAGGGACATGAAAAAAAAGAATAGCTTTAAAAAACCTCGTATGTTGGACAGTCATGAAGGAGAAGAAGCTTGATGTTCAAAATCATTTTAATGTTTCTTAAGGGTTGTCAGACAGGATGTTCCATCCGTTACAGCATGATAAAACAGGCCGTCCCAAGCTACCATAATGCCTCAGGACATTCATTTGTGGTATCTGACATATTTTCACAAATTGCAATTTTTAAATAAACAAACCCTCTAATATGTCAATAAGGGGTAGATGATATGAATAAAAATAAATATGTCATATTTACTAGTCTTGTGACCTTTACATGAGTTATATAATGTCAGTAGAAACCTTGTTACAAACATCTTCCTTGAGGTAATTGATTTGTTATCTTTGTAAAATATGTTTTCAACCTTTCATTTAAAGAAAATCCTCCCCCTAAGTATTTTAATATTCAAACAGATTCAAATAAAGAGCTTTGAGATGAATACCAGATCTAACACGTAAACAGATAACAAGAAGTGGAGGTTATAAAATCTGGTTTTATAAAGTACAGTGATCGTATCATTTGACAATACACATTCGCAGCAATACATCTGTAAAAATATTCACCTCCAACACTTTTTTGGCAAAAACAGCTTTTCAGTATTAATTGTCAGAGATAATATCTGACTCATGATGTAACAGCATTCTATTTTTGTAACAGCAGAAAATCTCCAGTTTGAAAATGAAGCACGGGTCTTAAAAGATCTACAAAATATCCAAACAAACTTATTGCGATTCAGTGGTTTGCCCTATAATAATAATTAAACTTTCGAATATTTTGTGTCTTATACCTGAAGACATCAATGATAAACAATTCAACAATATAAATATAATGCAATGTGAGATACTTAACGTTACAGAAGACAGCAGGACAGCACTTGACATGCAGTGCTAGAAACATTCATTATGATTAGGAAGGACACGATTTGTGTGAAATAACATGTCCATTTGTTTGAGAAGCCCTTATTTTTAGAGGTGTTTTATAAAAACCATGAGAAAATAATGCAAGAAGATCGTTGAGGAGATTCATCGAGTGGGTGATGAATGTTCTCCTACAGTTTCTGGGTGAAGTTTTCTGGAAAGACACCTTTTGCTGACAGGTTTTTATTTTGAAGCCAGTGTGACTCTTTTACACCCATCAGCCAGCCATCGTCCTGTGAACAAAAGCACAGCAAAGGAAAGATTATCTCACTTTACTCACTAAACCTGTGTTTACCGCATTGGTTAAAATAACAAATTACCAGCTCATAGCGTCAGACCAAGGCAACATTTTACTACCGGTCCTGCTTGAACTTAGTGCTGCAGTGGATACTATAGAACATACTTTTAGATAGCGGACCGCAGAAACACACTAGTATTCAGGGAAAGGTTTTTAAATAGTTTAATACTTAAATGATCAATATAAATGTGTCCATTTAAGGGACAATCTTCAAATCTAACAATAAACTAGTACACAATGGATTACCACAAGGATCAGTTTTAGGGCCTATACTCTTCTCTATATACATGCTGCCCCTTGATAATATTATAAGACACAGAATCAGTTTCCACTGTTATGCAGATGATTCACTGTTATATATGTCCTCTACATCAGATGAAACCTTCCATTATCAAGTGCATTCAAGATATAAAACACTGCATGACAAATAATTTTCTACTCTTGAACAGAAAAAAGAACAGAAGTACTTCTTATCGGTCCGAACATGTGATATTTCAGACAGCCATTGGCAAATGGAATGCTGCAATGTTACCCCGCAAATGCAGTACAAAAATATTATATTAGACTTCCATCTTCCATCTCAGGACACATTTTGGGTATTGCTGATGCAGAAAAGTTAGTTTATCCATTCATGACCTTTAGAATGGACTAATGTAAAGCCTTCCTTAGAGATTACTTATGATCACATAATCCCTATTTAAAATCTCTAAACTGGCTACCCATGAAGTATGGTATGGACTATAAAGGTCTGCTGATTATCTACTGTAAACAGTTTAGCTCCTGTATATGTAACACAGCTCTTATTACACTACTACCACGCCGCTTTCTAAGATCCCAAAACTCCAGACCTCTAATAGTACCCAGAGTAAATAAATCCACCAAGGGGAGTAAAGCATTCACATAAGTAGCACCTTAACTTTGGAAAAGCCTTCCCAACAATGTCTTGATTCGAATCTAGATTAAAAATAAAAATGTTCAATGAAACATTCAGTGAACAGCGGCTACGCAATTTTTTCTTTCTGCCTTCCTACCCTACCTCGGGATACACATCCTGAGGTAACTAGAGATTATGCCAGCCCCAGGAGAATCATCACATGCCAGCCTCCCATTTAAAAACATTTCAGATGATGGAGCTGATGAGTCCATCAGACACGTTCCAGTTTATTAAATGTAGTGTAACACATTCCATGTACGGCTGCTTTGAAACATCGTAAAATGTAAAAAGCGCTATATAATTAAATTTGACTTGACTTGATTTATGTGCATGTGTTTCTGACCTGTTCGTCTGGATTGACGAAGGGGATCACATAAACAATGTCACCGGCCTTCAGATCAAGTTCATCGTTGTCTGTTGCACCATAGTCATGCAACACTTTCACCTAACAAACATCACATCTTAGCCAGTGGTACTTTAAATAATAAATTAGGACATTATTCAACCATGAATGTCTATACAAATATATTTATATAGATGCTGGTACACATTTCAAAACAAGAAAAAAAACATTTATACATATAAAGTACATAAAAGGGTTTTGAGGGACCTTATTCAACATAAAGATGCTACACACACCTTGAAGAGAACAGAAGGAGGCAGCTGGGCATCTGAAGAGCCGTTCGTCACAGTTGGAGCTTCGTTCTATATAAAAAGAATAAAAAGAAAGTTTACAAAGTGAATAAAACGCATATCAAAAACACACTCAGCTACAACTGTGTAGCCTCTAATACAAAAAGACCACTGATGACATCACATACAACCACAAATCAGAAGCATCCTAACACTACCGCAACATCCCATCGCTTCTCTTACAGTCTGAGGGTCTTCCCACTGAAGCTGTTTAGAATCCGCCTCCCAAGTCAGGTCATTACCACCATCCCAATTCGTTTCTCCATCTCGTCCAATCCCCTCCTGGGACCCTGTATCAGCCCAATGCTCCACAACTCTCTCCGTGTTTGTCGAGCCTGACTGCTCCGACACGCCGCCCTGCTCAACCCAGGTGGGCTGCCAGGCAGGAGTGACATTATCATCACAGTTAGAAGCCTCGCACCCCTGCATGTTCTCACGCGCGGAAAGCTGATAATCTGGGTCCCACTGCTGAGATAATTCTGCACCTGGAGTCTGATTGGGCTGGGGCGGATGGAAGGGATTGTTTGTTGGATTTTTGGGTAAAATTGAGGACCCAGGGTCAAGGAAGGACATGGTAGACGGAGACAGAATGGGGTAAGAGACAATGTTTAGTGTCAACATGTGTCATTTCGAAGGAATAGCGTCATCAAACAGAACTTGATTGGAACTTGATTCTCCTATCTGATATTGGATGGACAAACATACATTGACTAAAGTGATTTAAAGTCAATGTTGCGCTAAAGGATGAACCAAAAAACCAACCTTGTAGGATAACCACACATCTACAGGAAACCCTACTTGTGTGACATTGATTAATGTCTTCGTCACCATTTTGACTGCATTCAACAATATTCAAACCCATAAAACTCTTATAAAATATTGAGAGAATGCATAACTGAAAAACGCTTAATCATTAAAAATTAGGGAGAGAGAAGTAAGTCGTTTTGAGGTACAACCTTCTGGACAAAGGCCCCCGACCAATCAATTGGTAGAATATTCATCTTTAGCCTTAATTCAAAGATCTAATTCTTTCCTAATTCTTAAAGTTATATCAGCTTGTCTCTCGTAGCTTAATGTACATTTAACAAATGTACTGGCAAATAAATCAGAGCCCCAGTTGATCACAGTCAGACATAACCTCCCATTATTCCGATACGGAACAAAATAAACTCAAGATACATATATCATCATGTCAACAGTAAATGCTGGAGAAAACTCGACATCCGCACTTTCTGCTTACTCACAAACAGTAAGAATTCAAAATACAGAAAAATCTGATGTTGTAAAAAGACTGAGAGTAAAGCCAATCCTTATAAACATGTTTAAGACACATAAAGCCAAGTTTGATGCTGATATTCTTATCTTGGTGCTCTGAAAGTTGTCTGGAGTGCAAAGCCAGTTGGCATGAATCACTTAACTTGTATGATATACATCCAGTCATGCAGTAAAATTCAGTTCCACTTAATCCGAATTCTCCAAGTGCAATGCCTTATTTTAAGGAAGTACATTAGATATATATACAGTACTGAGCAAATGTCTTATTATTTCATTGGTTCAATGGTTTGAGTAGAGTTTCATTGTAAAATATGAGTTGACCTTTCTTAACATTTCTTTCTGCCATCATTTGTAATACATTTATTGGGGTAATAATGCTGATGTTTTATGCACAGTAGTGAATATATAGCTAAATAAAATGACAGTCAGAACCAGCACGGATCAATTTGGAAAGCATCCCTTATCAAGCACACGACACACTACTGATGTATTAAGGTTTCTTATAACTTAATGCATATTGAAAACAGCACTGAAGAAGCAGATAGTGAAAGTGTTTAGATGGGAATAGGAAGTCAATTGACCTCTGACCTGTGAAGGGGTTATAATGTTAATATCAGCAACCACTGTCTCTTCTAACGGATTAGTGATGTTGTCCTGTTTCACCTCCTGACGTGAGGTCGGTCTGGGGGGCCGTGGAGCAGGCGGCCCTTCCCTGGACTGTCACACAACATGCAAATACACAAAAAACCAACACATGCACATACATGTGAGTAAACACATCTTCAGCACTGCTTGGATTTCAGTTTATTATACAAACATGCACATTGTCCATGCATTTTGTAATAAAGTATTGAACATTTACTATTAGATATTAAACCTATTTTGACAAGCAAATGTAAATAATGTTAATGCAATTGAAATTTATTTTCTTTTTATATAATTTACACCTTAATTGACCAATCAGTATCAAGGAACTATGCTTAAAGAAGAAGCTTTTGACTGATAATATTTCATGCAACTCGGTTTTTAAAAAATGAACCAGATTGAACATTACAAATCAACATCTGTCACTTATAATTCATGAAAAAGTGTGATACTTCTCCTTTAAAATATACTAGAAAAACAAAAACATAAACAAATACTGAAATGCACATTTTTTAAATACAAATATACACGCAGTACCTTTGACGGAGACTTAGGGATGTCCTTCCCAGACTCCGAGAGATTGTGATTGGTTGCCGCTTCACTGCACAAAAAGACACAAATGATAAAGAAACAACACTACATTTCAATCACAGTGACTGATTGGTGTCGTGTCTATAATTCACCTTTAGGTGTCAGCACGAGTCAATGTTAATATTGCAGCCAGACTGAATTTAAATCATTAACACACACACACACACACACACAAACACACACACACACACACACACACACACACACACACACACACACACACACACACACACACACACACACACACACACACACACACACACACACACAGACGCACACACCTCACACAGACACACACACGCATACGCACAGGCACACACTCACCTCACACAGACACACACACGCTCAGACACACACACACACACACACACACACACACACACACACACACACACACACACACACACACACACACACACACACACACACACACACACACACACACACACACACACACAGACAGACAGACAGACAGACAGACAGACAGACACACAGACAGACAGACAGACAGACACACACACACACACACACACACACACACAGACAGACAGACAGACAGACAGACAGACACACGTTGGTGTCTTTCACATATGTTCCCGTGGTGCGGTTATTTGTCGTGTCAGCATTTACACATGCACGCTCTACACATCTTTGGTCAGTATCCTAAGAAACCATGAGTTGAATGCAATAAATGTTAAACAAACACAAATACACAAATCATATGTTGTTACCTCTTCTCAGTGCTGTCTGCTTTAACACATTTTCTGTGGGTTTTTCAGGGGAGGGTTGATTTCATTTACAGGGAAAACAACTTTTAAAACCACAGATGAAAACAGCGGTTCTATAAAGGTGGAGAATGAAAACACAGGGACTCACTTCGCCTGCCGGTGCTCATCCAGTTTGGTCATGATGTCGCTCAGATTCTGGTTCAGCTGTGAATGATACAGATTTTTGTCAAGTAAAAAGTCACAAATCGTTTATAAGAAACTGTTGACTTACTTTGCCCATGTCCCGGTGAAATTTCTCTTCCAGGCCTGCAACGCTCTGGAATGTGTTAACATACAAGCCAACACGACTGAAGACAGACACACACACAACAGTTGGATTTGGGATAAAGAATTAAATGACACGGTGAGATGTCAAGCTGGTTATTACCTGTTCCACAGGGTGGGAAGTTCTTCCTGAAGCTCATAATTGATCTCTTCAAAGACCTTCTGAGCTCTCCCCAAATCTTCCTCGGCCTGAACACACACAAACACACCAAAACACAGTTATTACAGTAAACACTATGATTGACTGTATTTACAGTATCCACGAGAGTCCTGCAGATCGTACGGTGCAGGAGATGAGCCGACCATCTTATTTCTAAAACATATATACAACTAACGAATATTTACGCTGAGAAGCCAATGAGACATCGACCTTGAGCGGAGAGGTGGGGTTAGACAAGTTACGGGAGGGTCGAAAGGCTGAGTGACAGATGAGTCACCTGGTTTCTCGAGAGGTTAGTTTGAGCGATTTGATGTGCCGTGATTATTCCCTGAGCCCAGACGGGAGCCGCTTTCTCCACCAGAGCCAACGGCTGGACATGCAGAAGAGAGACAACCAGAGCAAAAAAAAGAGAAACAGGCCAAAAGAAAAAGTAGAAGAATCTCAAGCTTTTGTTAGATTGCACAAATATCATAAAGCAAAATGATGCAGACATACGTGTTAATAAAGTTTGTGTTAACATAATGAAGCAAATAAACACTGTCGCACTTTTATAGACAATTAAGAAAAAGTATATCCAACTATAAAGGAATAAGGGTGAGTACATCTTTTTTCTGTTTTCTATGAAGAATATCGAAAAAAATAGATATGTATCCCCTTAACATATAAAGTGGCAAAAGATCTTGTTTAAGAGAATTCAAAAAATGAATAATAAAATCATCCGATGGGATAAGATTAAAATCTTAAAGGAGGGATATCACATTTTTTAGTATTCATTCCTTTGGATAGTAAACAAGTTTGTAGACAGTTAGTCATGCGGGACATTATGCCAGGTGATTGAGCAGATGGTACCTTGGCAATTTTTGCCTCATCCTTCTTCTTGGCTTTCTGAATAGAAGCAAAGTGATGTCTAGCACTGTCGAAGTCAACCAGCTTCCTCTCACGCTTTGCTATGCGGGCCTGTTTAAAGAGCAAGAGTCAGAAACAATCTGGGAAATCACATGTTAGAGTTTCTCTGGAAAGAAGTGGGAGCGATGTTAGCCTGTGCTTAATGCAATACAAGGGAAATTGTTTTGCTTCAAAAGTAAATCTTGTTGAATTTTGGTCAAAATATAAACATTATGTTACCAGTGACGTAATGATATGTTCTGCCTTCAATGTAACAAACCTTTATATCTGGAAACTGAGCCAAGTATGTATCCATAGAAATGGAAGCATCATCTGTAAGCTTCTGGTGAAAATCTTGCCAAAGGAGATCAGTGTCCTGTAAAAAAAACATTAGTTTATGTCTTTCTCACATATTTCTTAACACTAACACACAAACACACACACACTTGTAATCTAAATATGACTATTCTAGATAATACCAATGTCACTATTCTATACATCACTTTGATACGTACTAAAAATCTCTAACCTAGACTACACCAGACAACCGCCTCTACCTGGGGTCTAGATAAGTCATCGTCATGTTTACCTCCAGATTATTATCCATTTCTCTCTCTATCATTTCCTTTACGGGAAAGGTGGACGAGAATAACCAAAAATGTGAAAAGCACGAAAAGGATTTAAAACATCACTGCAGAAATAGTCTTGAGATGCAGGTTGAAAAGCCATGTATCATTACATAACAAGTCTCTGTTGTTCTTGCAAAGATATCGTATAAGAAATAAACCAGACACAACTGAAAGAAGCTGTTGAGATATTCTGTATTCTTTGTGACATGTCCTGCCTGTGATGCAAACCTCCACGAGGGAATCCACCTCTTCTTTGCCAAACCACTCGGGGTCGTAAATGTCGGCCAGACAGTCATGCAGACGCTTTGAACACTCGTGCATCGCTGTGGAAACAGACAGCGAGTAAGCGTAAAGAAAAGGGTGAGCAATCGCTCAACTTTCAGAGAAGTGAGAGCAGTCATGGGTACACAGGAGGAAGCTCGAGGGCTGGTGGTCTGCATAACATCAACATCATAGTTTCTATTAAAAAAAAAAACCGGTTTTGCCTTTGTCAAAGGTTTACATAAAATTTTGTCATTCTATTTTTATGTCTCTATAAAGTTCTATTATTGGTCTAGGACATTAACTGTAAGCCTTTTTTAAAGTATAAGATTTTCTTTCATGGAACACAGAAAGAAATACATTAATACAATGGAAGTGGATGGGGACTGGGGCTGTAGTATCAGAAATGTAAACCATATGACTGCATTCCAAGGGTACATAGAACGTGATGCAACGTGTTCTTCAAGGTACAGCAGGGTAAGACTTGAGATGAAAGATTTTGGTCAAATATTAAAAAGACATTAAAACGGAATTATGTTTACAAAAAGTTATTTTTTGATTTATTAAATAGCATAAATGCAAATAACAGAAGCGAGGGAACCTCATTCTTTTTCACAAAAGAATGAATTTGTTTCTATTTTAATGAGGTTAATTTTTCTTTTAAGAGGAACCTTGTGATCAGAATTGTGATTGTATTAAATTATGTTCTTTCATTTACTTGATTTTTTAAAAATTACAATATCACAAGACACGCATTCTTACTTTTGACCGCCACCAAATATCCCTTAAGGTCTCTCTGGAGTTTGGTGCCGTCAGCCTGTAGACACACATTAAACAGAAGCTGAAGAAACCATCACCAGAAATTCAGGATGATGGTTAAAGGAAGCTGGATGTGGGTCAAAGGTCAAAGGACAGCGGTATATTAAGGACAAGGGTCAGAAGAGAAACCTCAAGGGTCTTACCAGCTGCTTGTTAAAATTTGCCACCACCTCCTCGAAGGCTATGTCTTTGGTTTCATCAGCCTTACCCAACTTTTGCATCACCTGTTAGAGAAAAGAGACACATTTTTTTGTAAGAAAAATCTCACGGAGCAGACAAATCTGATGGAGATCTATATAAACACAATAAATCTGTGCTTATCCGAGCTGGAATTTATAATATATTGCTGCAAACATTTCAAAGTATTAAGATAACGGTTTAAACCACAAGCATTTACATTTTGTGTGTGCGTGTCTTGAAAAAGTTTCTTAGATCATTTGCCACCCAATGAGGACAGAGTTTCAGTTCCATGTTCCTCATTCTCATGATAAGCGTTAACATAACTTCATAACAAATGAAACTTTACAGAGGAGTTTCTAAAGTCATGAAGTTCATGAATATTGTGTCAAGTATGACAACTAGTGTAATTCCACTGAATGCATTATGGAAAACATAAAACACATTTCCCCGCAGATTTAATGATGCGCATTTCCTTCATATCTTGCTCAGAGGTCATATCCTTTTCCTTCTCATTCATATGAACTCCTGGCTGCGTATTAAATGTGTCATGTCATGTGTGATCTGGATTGTGCTGGTCGCCAACAGCAACACATTGTCCAAAGCTAGAGTCATGATGTCATGATGATTTAAGATGAAAGGAGCTCACAGGATGGGGCTTCCTAAACCATTTTGTGTTAACATCAATAAAAAGGTTCCAGAGGGATGTATTTCAAAACGGATCTACAAAATAGATGTATGAAGCAGGTCAAGGGTTTTTCCAAATCCATTTCACAGACAACCACAACAAAAACACAGTTGATCCAAGCAACATACCTCCAAAAATCTCTAAGGATTATTTTCATGAATGCAACGTGCAGATGCTTCTATCTAAGACACTTCCATTGCAATTACGTCACACGTTTATCAGTACAGTAATGCGTTTTCCCTGGGGCTCAAACCCATGACCATCAAGTTGCAACCGAGCAACAGACACCTAAGTGTAAGCTCTAATGTCCCACTGGCTTCCTCTTGGCCTATATTAGTAAAACCAATGTCAGCTGCGCTCCTCTTGAGGAATGTAAGAATGCGTACGTACAGGGAGCGACTGAAAACTAATCCATAATGCATTACAACAGCCCCCCAACAACTTAAGAGACAGTGTCATGATCAGATGTGTGTCAAGATTAGATGTGTGCTCTGATTAAGAGGTCTTCAAGGAACACCAGCTATGACTGATCATCCAGACATATAGTAAGCAAGCGGTTTACCATTTTTTACAACAGCCAATATCAAAAGAGCAAGCATATTATACATGTAACACACATCTTCTTAATAAGCCATGAACTAAACCACATCCATAAATACACTTCCCTTTTTCATGTTTGCTGAATTATGACTTTAAATAACAGTCAGATAGAGATCCCCGGCTAAAAAAAAAGAGTTTTTTCCTTTTCATGTTGAAGAAAATCTTTTATGAACTAAATCGATTTTCATCATTTCACCATCAAGATTTGATGGTTAGGAAAAACATTGATGTGTTTGTACGGGGTGTCCTTATGTGATCATTTCTGATGAGCAGAGTTCTCTATGATTATGGTTGTTCGCATACTTTCAGAACGATGTGTGATCATTTTTGCATTCGTAAAAATAGAAATAGTTCCATAAATACTAACCCCCAACCTAAATGTAACAACGTCTCAACCATATACGACAAGAAGAACACACGAATGTCGTCTGAAAACAGTTCTGTTCAAGAGATATAAGATGTAAATATATATCATACAACTGATAGTTTTAATGTTTTACACACATTTTCACACATTTAGTCATTTAGCAGACGCTTTTATCCAAAGCGACTTACAATAGTCGAGGAGACAATGAAGCGGTAAATAGCCGATACAACGATAGGTGAACAAGTGCTACAACAATGTTACCAAGTTACACAGAGAGAGAAGTTACAAAAGTTTTTTATTTTTATTTTTTAATAGAGTGAGTAGTTAGAAAAGTAGTGAGTTAGTGAGTTAGGTGTAGCCGGAAAAGATGAGTTTTTAGGTGTTTTTTGAAGATAGAGACCGAGTCTGACAAGCGTGAAGCCAGAGGCAGATCGTTCCACCATCGAGGAACTGAAGCAGAGAACGTTCGAGAGAGAGATTTCTTACTCTTTTGAGCTGGTACCTCAACATTTGCGGAGCGCAGAGATCTTGAGGGCCTATATCTTTGCACACAAAGAAGGAAGGCTTCATATTTGATGAGATCACACTGAGATCTTTAATACTATTGATTTTTGATTGCAGGTGATTTGACAAATGGTTTGGATCTCTTGTAAAACTGAGATAATATCTGAGATGCAGACCACAAAATAAAGATATTTTAAAAAATGTGTAAGCTGGCACCTATTCACTGGTTTTGTTGTCATGCAATGTAAGAGCTGTTGGGTTACCAACTTTTTTTGTGTGCTTTGTGTTAGAAAGTGAGTCATACAGGGTTGACATGATAAGAGGATGAGTAAATGAGGACTGAATTTTCATAACTTGGAGAACACTTCAAGAAGATTCTGTGACCTCTCTTTCCTGTAAGATAGGCAAGTACTGAGTCATCTGTTTTTCAATTATCTTTAAAGACCTAGCTCTTAACATTTGTCCAACAGCTGAGAGATTCCTCAGTGTGTGTGTGTGTGTGTGTGTGTGTGTGTGTGTGTGTGTGTGTGTGTGTGTGTGTGTGTGTGTGTGTGTGTGTGTGTGTGTGTGTGTGTGCGCGCTTGTGTGTGTGTGTGTGTGTGTGTGTGTGTGTGTGTGCGCGCTTGTGTGTTTGTGTGAGTCAAAACAATGTTGAACAACCGGGAAGTAACTGCATACAAATTGATAACATAATCTATATTAAACACACACAAAATCTGCTGCAAACTCAAATTAAATCCCCAAGTCCAACTCAAGTTTACCCTTCTGAAAATTAAAATATTGCGGGCATACTTTTATTGTTCCTGGATGACATGAATTATGAAGACTATAATATCTAACCTCTGGCAATATAATGTCTCAAAAATAAACCCACAGAGATACACATGACGGCAGTCTTAAAGTAGCCAGAGGATTGGTTCCATTTGGTTGTCTAGACAGATTTAAAAGGCTAAAGGAGCTTAAAGTAAGCGAGATTTAACATCACGATTGTCAACCCCAGTATAAGTTTGTGTGGGTGTATATTCATGGTCACCTAAGACAGAAGTCAAATGTCTTTTCAAATGTGTTTTACAGTGGCCTCTGGTCTTTAGTTTTGGTCGATGGGTCCCGGTGTTCAATTACAGTCCCAAAAATACCCTAGACCATGGGCGCTGGCATTCACACACACCGGTTTGTCACACAAGAGCTTTCTGAGGATTAGCTCACAGCTACAGCCGGTCTGCTATTCATAGTGCCAGCCGCACACTGCTCAATAGCTCAATGAGGACGGACAGGTGTGTGGGTGGTGAGGGCGTGGAAGTTCGAGGATGCTTTTGATTGATTCGTCGCCTGTCCAATCAGAGCAGAGGTCAGGTGAAGGCTGGGGACATTTGGTTTGGATGCCTAATCTGGGAACTGGAGGTCGCACCCATTCCATCTTCCATCGAGGTCACGATGACCATAGCAACTGGTACCGCTTCCTTTTGGAATGTCTTGGCTATTCATGAGGAATAGAAATGTATATGGAAAGAACAAAATTTCACCAAAAGTATAAGAGATAGGTGGATAAAGAAGTAAGAAAAAGGAGGAAGATGAAGAAAAATTTGAGCTGTTTGCCAGTGGAGGATCATGGTGAACTCTCATCTATTTGGCAAGGTTTCATGGCCCAAACGGAAACTCTTTTCAAAGCAAGTGATAAATAAAATAAATACTCTCAGAAATATATAAAATAAATGTATGCACACTGTTTTGATCTGAGGTCACAAACTTGGGTTTACCAAAACACTCATTGACATGGATGTCTCAAAGGTCTTGAAATGAAATAAAGAACGATTTCAGCGATGCCCCAATAGGGGACAAACATTAAGTCTACCATGCAGGACAGATGATGGCATGCCTTACAGTTATTCTAAATAACATCTTAACTCTTGACACATCCGATCATTAAAAAGTAATGAGGCTGCTTGGTTTTGAGACAGGAAATGACCAAACTATCAATTCTAAAAATCTTATTCTCCCTTCCTATTGCAATTTAACCCCCTACAATATGACATTTTGCAAAAACAAACTTTAAGAGGGCTGCATGAATAGAGGAAAAATAAAAGTGTGGCTAAACCAAAGGGAAAAAGTCCGAAACCAAAAAAACACACAATAGACTGATGTGATGTTTAAAGTAGTTCTTATAAATGTTTTTTTATACGTTAATAACCCTAAACCAAACTGAATATGTGTCCTGGCCCATATCTATGGAGTCAAGCTGTGCGTTGTGGGAGGGCAAGCAGTCATTTTGAGTGTTTAGTGTGGAAATGACACTTCCTGTGCTCAGATGTGGGTCTGTTTGAATTAACGTCCTGCAGATCAGACTGGAAAGACATCACCGTTTCCTACCTGCTTTATATCCTGCCAACTCATTTTGTTTACCGTAGTATTTCCTACCTCCAAAAACCAACTCTTTGCTAATGAGCGTGAATAAACTTCAGGTTCTCGTTGTGAAAAAATACAACAATATGGTGAGAACGCATACACTACTATTGGGGAATAATCCTTTATATCTATTGGTGCCAATTGTATCTAAAATATTTAATATAACTATAGTTCACCTAAGAACCACTCACTCTCTAGTTGTTCCAAATCTATATGAAAGTAATTGTTCTACAGAGAAAGATATTTGGACGAATGCTTGTAACCAACAGTTCTTGGAGCCCATTGACTACCAAAGTAAGAAAAATGACAATGACAGTCAAAACACCCAAACTTTTTGCTGTCCTACATTCTTTGAAATATCTCATTTTGTGTTCGACGGAACAAAAAAAAACTATATTATTTCCTATGCTACTGAGGTCCAAGAACTGTTTGGCTACAAGCATTCATTCTCTATATCCATCAGAACAAAGAAATGCAGACCGGTTTAAAACATCTCAAAGGTAAAAAAATTAACTTTGAGGTTATTTTTGGGTGAACTATCCCTTAAACTAGGGACAGGCGATAAATCAGCCGCTTTGTCGATATATACCAATAAATGCTATTTTTAGTATTATCATTATCAGCCAAATAATAAATAAGGTCGATATCATTAGGCCGATAAATTACGTATTATTTCCGTCGGCTGAACCATTTCTCATGCTTGCCACCGGCCACTAAGGATTGAATCGTGACTTTATTTATGTTTTATTTTTCTCAACAGATTTAATGCAAAATAAAGCCGGCCATAGAAATGTATAACTATAGTTCAGAGAGTGTTTCAAACTTTTCTGAAGTTTTAAAATAAGTTCAGTTGTTTACTCTATATGTTTGCCTTTCGTTTAATGCTTAGAAAAATAAATATCGGCCGATATATCGAATATAAAAGAGTTATCGGTTATCGTTACAATGTAGAATACAATAACGGAGACGTTATATAGAAATAACGATAATTAATTCATAATAAATAACTTTAAAAGGGAATGAGTTTGAATTGAGTGTCGATGAATGCATTTCATCTCACATAGTTCAATCAGAATTCAGTTCATAAAGTTGACTTGAAAATCAAATGTTTGCAAATGTATAATTCAAAATTAAAACACAAACATACAAAATGAAATAATTGATTTCTGTGATTCAGCAGTTGTCTTATAACACCAATCATCATGTCATTCCACCAAGAGCTTTACCCAGCTACATTTAATGTAAATGCACAAATATGACATATATAAAACAGATACATGGACTATATGTGAAGCATGCATACCTTCTCTTGGGCTCTGGTTATCCTCTTCTGCACATTACTGGCCAGTTTTCCAGGACTGACCCCTTTCCCTGCATCTGTCATGATGAAACTTCAAGTTTCCAATGTGGATGAATGAAATAATAAAGAAATAAAGCGTCCCAGACGAGCTGAATATCGTGGGAAGCGACAGTGGGAGAGACAGGAGACAAGAAGTTACTTTTAGGGAAATCCTTGGACAGGAGGTCGCCTTGTAAACCCTCTTAAAGAGACAGTACGCTTTTATTTCGCCCAAACTAAGAGAAGATACCAAAGTTAACCTTGAGAGCTGCTAAACTGATTCCGTTATGCGTCTGTGACAAGCTAATGCGAGGCTTAGAGAGAGAGACGGAGAGAGAGAGAAAGAGAGAGAGAGTATTTAAGTGTGCGGATTATGTTTCCACTACTTATTATAGACTGTCTCTTAAAGGCGCAGGTAAACCCGAGCAGCTCGTGACGGGTTTGACTTCATGCAGATCTGCGCAGGCTGACACTCGTGTGACTACGAAGTATCGCGAGATGAGGAAATGCGGTGTTTTGACGTCAAAGCATGTACGGTGTGCGCAGGGTTGCATGAAGGTTTGCTTTGTCAGCTGGGAACATATTTATGAAGTGTTAAAAAGTGTATGATGTTTTAAAAAGCGTTTTAAATTGTTACAAATTTCATTATATTTTTTCTGTTTTTTATAAAACTTTTAATAACAATAATACTATTATTGTTAATTATAATAATAATAATAATAATAATAATAATAATAATAATCACCAAGGTTTTACTGAAGCATTAAAAAAACATAATTAAAAAAAATTATTATAATGCAGGGGTTCTCAAACTATAGTCGTGGGACTTCCAGGGGCCTCCAAAAAGCTCAAGGAGGTCCCCAGAAAATCTTTAAATTGTAATCGTACATTTTAGTTTTCTTTTATATCTAAAAATGATATTAATTTGTACATGTTTCACACATTTTTAGGAAAAAAAATGCTTTTTAATTAAAAAAAATATCTTTTGGCACATACAATAAACATTGTTCATATAATAGACAACTATTTAATATTATATTAAATATAACATCATATTCTATCACTTACTATTAATCTAACATATTTTAAAGGCTTCTTTGTGAAATATAATGTTCTATATTGCATATGGTTGAATATGTATTTTAGAAAGGGGGTCATCATAAATGGTCCATCATATTTGGGGGTCCCTGGCATAGTAAAGTTCGAAAACCGCTGTTCTAAGATGTTTCAAGCACACCACGATTTCTTAAATGTCTCATTTGTTTTTATGGATGTTTAGATCCAGGGAACTGGAAATGTGACACTGGCTTCAATGTCATGTTTTCATTGTGTTATTAGTAATAGGAGTTGTGTGTCTGTTCAATAGGCTGATATTACACACTCGATGGGATCCCCATTACGCCTCAATACATCACCCGTATGATGTCACTGCCATCAGTATAACACAAACACGATTTTTCAGATGGTTATCCAACACCAACCAAGACACAATGGAATCATTTGTGTAAACTTTAATTTCAAAAATAGATTTTTAAATACTTTACTTGAATACCTCAATCATTAGTACATATAAAAATGTTTATAAATTAGTTTGAGAGAAGAGAATGGATCACGGAAATGCTGTCACAGATCTACAACATAATACAATACATAACTGATCCCTCATAATTCCTTTTAGAAGAGCGAAGGTCTGTATGTAATCTGTTCGCTTTACAGTCAATCGTGATGCGTGTAATCTCTTATCTTAGCTTTACTTGACTGTGTGATTCTTTGTATTGCTCTGTTTGTTTGAGAAAGCCCAACATAACAAGATTGGCCTAACCAGTGCTGTGAGTCTTGGTGGGATTCTCTTTTTGACTTTTGGAAGCCATTGGAAATGTTTAAGAACACCACCATGTGATGCACAACCGACAACTTGAAATGCTTTGAAAAATGATCTCTGCTTCTGGTAACCCTGAGCGTTAAGCCAATCCATCATCTTTCTTGATTCTCCAATGCCCACGGATGGAACAGTTCTGAGTCCAGCAGGAGTGATCCTACACTCAGCAGGACCCGAGAGTACCAATGTAGACCAGTCTTATTATTATGATCCGGTCCGGTCCATTTGTACAACAGCCGAAGAGGCGCAAAAGCCCAATGAGCCAGCTGTTGTCTGTTCACCGCTGCATAACACGAGGTCATCACTCCATTCACCACCAAAGTGCCATGGGCCGTAAGAGGGGCGTAAGCCCCCCGGTCCATCTCGACCTCCACTCGAGTGATGCGGGCAACACGTCTCCTGAGTTCCCCTCGGTTTGGCTCGTCTACGGTCAGCAAGCACTGTCCTGGCCGAGCATCGCTGGCGTACATGGTCCTGAGGGCTCCTGTCATTGGGAGCTTGCTGCTGGAGCAGTTTCCTTCCCATACGAACAGTAAATGAGCAGCTGTCATAGAGACTCTGGCTCCCTCATCGGTGCTGATCCTGTAAAAGGGTTTCTGGGATAAAGGACTGCGGTCCAGGAAGGTGAGCACGTGGCTGTAGATGAGCTTGCCAGATCCGTCGCTTTCCCGGGAGGCCAGGACACGGTCACCTGCTCGAAGTTCATGGATCGGTCTTTGGGTCCCGTCCTCCATGGTCACCAACGCCCCCCTGGGGAAGCACCCCCCTGTCTTTAGAGCTAGGGAATGATCTGAGGGCAGTACAGAGATGGAGAGAAGGAAGGAACGTGATGGAGGAGAGGAAATAACATGTGTTATTCAAGAGATGAAGAATGGAGACAATGCCCAAGACAGCCCTAACACAGACATCTAGATCGATTTGAAAGATCTAACTATCTGCTATACCTCTGGCCTTTGAGCTCTTCATTCACTGATGGTGTCTTCCTAAGTGATGGGTTGATTGAGATAAATCCCAGCCTTTATCTGATGTCAGGGCGCCTTCTAGTGGATTCTTTCTAACTTAACTGGTACTGCCAGCAGTCTTGCCTTTTTATATTGATTACAATATATACATTATAATATACAACATATAAAAACTAGATATAAAAACTTCCTATCTGATCATGTCAGGAAATGATGACCGGCGTTACGATCTGGGCAGAAGAACAGGTGAAAGAAGAACGAAAGGAGAAAATGGAAAATGGAAAAATAAAGAAAAAGATCATACATTTTATTCTTAAACACAAGGCAAATCAGAGATGGATAGTAGTGCAAGTATTTTAACTTTACCTCAAGGACATTTAACAAATATCTACCTCATGAGAGAGTTTAAAGTTTGGAAAAAGTTACGAAACATTATAAAGCATGTCTCATATTGTATTTCATAAATTAATTAATAAATGAAGAAACAAATATTAAAATGTAAAAAACCAACAACATTTACTAATGGCAGTTAAAATAATATTTTTAAATGTAAGAAATAAGATTTAAATACTATGCACCTCCGATGCAAATAAAAACGATCAGTGAGCCTTTACAATGGGTGCATTTTGTTTGCAATTTGTTAATGCATTTGCTAACATAAAATTAACAAAACTTGTAAAGCATTTCCTAATATGACTTGTTGTATTAAAATTTAATAACATTAATAAAAAATTAATAAATGCTGGAAATTTAAGCTGTTTATACATAGTTCATGTTAGTTAATGTATTTGCTTTATTTACAACCGTATTATAAAGTATTACCAAAAAGAAATGATGCGTGCAAAAGAAATTGCGAAAAAGTTACCAAACCCATTTATATCTGTAGATATCTGAAGATATACAAAAGCCACTTGAAGCATTTGGACCCCTAAACCACACGTCACTATAGAAATGTTGGATTGTTCCAGATTATAAATATATATATATATATATATATATATATATATATATATTATCAAGATTAATATAAATCAACCGTTGGGTCTGTCCAAATTCTTCCCAAGTGTTGTGTTGAAATAAATGAATTACCCTGCATTCAAAACTGAGTTGAATCTGCATACAAATGATTATTCTATAAATATAACTACTGGACATGTATAGTGTATGACATAAAAGTCAAAAAGTAGAACAGTATTGTTTTGTACCTCTTCTTGTGAAATGTTGTACTGTGTTTACATTATGTTTCTTTACATTCGTGATATTTTGTTATTTGAAGTGTAGCTTAATCATTAAAATGCTTATTATATTCATTAATGTGTTAGGGAAAAATGTGCCTCATATGTTAACTCTCCGGCATAAACAGTGTCTGGAGGATGCTGATGGTAAATGAAGCTTGATACAGAAATGAGAAAGAAAAGGCCAAAGTAGAGTGAAAGGAAGAGCTAACGAGATGTTAGTGAGAACAGATCTGACGGCCCACATTAGGATGCTTAAATCACTCAACATTAGCAAAAATTATGTCATTTCTTGTGAATCAGACTCAGTTCACAAGGTGCCCACAGTAAACACACCACAGTCATGCTTTGCAAGTGCATCGTCTCGTGTCCTATAAGACATTATCTTAGGCCTAATCCACGTAAGACTTTAGTTAGTTCAGGTTAGATCAATATAAAACTCATGCCATGATAACATCTCTCCTTCCTGTTTCAGGCCTTATCTGTTTCTAATGTCTCTTCAGTTTCACAACACAAACACACCTGATTTGACGCTGCAGTGAATGTGGCCTTTAGACTCGTAATAGACCCAGTCGAAGCCGGCCTCCACAGCCAGACGGGCCAGCATGGCGTACTTGCTCCGATCCCGGTCCGAGGTGGTGATGTCGACTGCTCTGCCCTCATAATGCAGAGACTCTTCGGAATGATGTCCGTCCTCGTCCCAGCCCTCCGTGACCCGCAGACGCACACCCGGCCACAGGTTCATCACAGAGATGGCCAGTGAGTTAAGCTTGTCCTTACAACGCTGCAAGAGATGCAAACAGTGATATCATATAAGCAGTGCAGTCTTCATCATATAAGATATAAGAAAAAGAAGGAACCCATGGTGACTGTGACACATCTTTTGTATTGTGCAGAAGAAGGAAAATCATACAAGATCGGAATGCCATGAGGCAGAGCAAACAAAGTAAGAAGTTTCATTTTGTGTGAACTATTTCTTTTACTCATTCTAATGCTGGGATACATAAGTTACCAATTAAAGAAACATCGGAAGGGGCAGCGCGCTTCGACAGCAACGAACACAAGGCCATTGTCTTCACTTAGTCGATCTCCAGGAAGAAATATGGATATTAAAGCACTCCTGTCAAAACCCAGCGGTAGCCGTTGCTGGGTGAGACACACATTTGATGCAGTTGTGGTTAGCACATACACACTCGGCCCAAGGGCTGATAAATCATAAAGGCCGCAAGACATGCAAGGTCAATGTGTAACCACAAACTATGTGGTCACAAATTGCTTGCCGTGTGACGACAGAAATTCTTGATGCGACTTCTCTTTGTGACATCGCTGCCCCGTCAAAAGCCTATTTGTGTTCTGAAAATTGGATCTTTCCAACCCGAGCCATCCTTAAACAGGCCATTTCAAAGACGCCATAATGTACAGAACGCTATCCACATGCTCTTTTCATTTCTTCGGATATCTGAATCGAGAAGAGAAAACAAGAACAACGGAAAATAAACAGCCGGGGTGTGTTGAGTCTTTCTAGGATTGAAACCAAAACATGAAGTCAAGAGACAACATTGATAATACACACTCCCACACAGACGTATGATCTCTCATACCAATACAGCATACATAACCCAAATAAATGCGTGTCATTATTAACTTCCAGTGATTGTACTTTTTATACAAGGTAGGATCACAAGAACAAAGCAGAAATCACAGTGAAAAACAGGTTTCGTGCATAATGTCATACATCCTCAAAGCAATACGTATGTAAGGAAATGCAAGGTTAAATAGAGATATTGTGGCTTTGCATAAGCATGAAGCTCAAAAATAATTGTGACATTTTTTGAAAAAACACTTTAAGTATCCTCAAGAAGGATGTGACACCCAACTCAAGTCTCCTTGTAATAAAGTCCAATTAGATCCCAAAAGGTGCATTTGGCACCAGATGGCAAAGCCAGTACATGAGACAAACATGCCTTTGACATAAATGATTTCATACACATTTCCCAGCATGCATGGCATGATAAGAATAGAATGTGTAATAGATGCCCATTCACACGGCAGTGTGGATTTCGGCTCGTTTTTTCGTTGCGGTCGCAAAGTGAACTGGACTTCATAAATCAGCCCGTGTTGGTTTAGCTTTCAAAGCAGAGATCGACGGCTTTTTAGGAGGAGTGCTTTCACAGCAACCGCGGGCTGCGCAAACACACACCCGGCGCGCACCGGCGGCGACCCACGGTCCGAACACTCGCGTCTGTATCCAAAATTACGCGCAGGGAAATATGTGTGCAATTAAAGCGTCGGCGCTATTTTTAAGCACGAAAACAAACACAATATAAAGGCAGAGACAGAGGACGGCCTGTGTCGCGCTCATAAATCGCGAGAGGGTCGCGGGTGCGCGCCGGAGAGGTGACGGGTGAGACCCCTTCCGTGCCCACGTGGGCACGGATATAAAAGCGCACTTTTGATGTTTTCTTTTCCAATCGGATACAGCCACTGCTGTGTTTTCATGCCCACCCCCACATTCTGTTACGAAGAGCTGAAACCTTGAATGAACTCAAGGACGCGCCGAGGAAAGTTTGCGCGTGTGCGCAAAGTTGGCGAGGCGTTGCGCAATCGTCACGTTTATCCCACGCAGGGGTGTTGGAATGAAGAATAAGTTTATCCACACCCTTTGGATCGACTTTTCGATCGTGATATACAGAATAAAAAAGTTTGAACTGTCCAGCGCGTTTGGGCATCATCGTGACCCTCATGGCTCACCTGCGTCATCATGCGGTCCGCTCCCGTGTTCTCCTCGTCCTTAAAGATGATGTCCGGGTTATAGTTGGGTGTGAGCTCTTTAAAACGCTCGGAGGTCCGCGTGATCTTCCCGTCGTATCTCCCGCTGGCACCGAGCGTCTTTTCGGCCACATTTGGGCTGAACTGCTTATAGGCGAGGGGGGTGAGCTTCCTCGGGCTGCGTCTCTTCCCGTACCCTCTGCCCGGTCCGCAGCTGTCACCCAGCGGCGAGCAACACAAGATGAGCAGCGCCACCGCCACGGAGACTCTCATGCCAACCGGTGCCAACTCCAAAGGCATGAGTGTCCGGAGTGATGCCGGGGTGATGGAGAACACCTCCTCCCCCCAATCTCAGTGTCTTGGCTTTAGATCACCGGAGGGGGAGGAGGACCGGTGATGCTGCGGAGCACCTGGAGCTCAGCATCCTTCTGCGGGGGTCCGGGTGATGGGCAGGTCGGTGCCAGCTCGCCTCTCGTCCTCTCGGGTCTGCTAAACTCGCCTGCTCAGTCTAAGCGGAGACAGGGGAATAAATAGAGGATTTCCGTTTATTTTGGCAGGCGAGTTGAGAATCGTCCGCAGGCGGATCCGCGGTTTCTGGCGCCCGGAGCTCACTGGAGATGGAAATGGAAGTGACCCGAGATGAGATGCGACAGACCGCAGCCTGCCAGTCCTGCCCGCCTCTGCCCTCCTCTCCACCCCTCCGGGCGGACGTCATTTATCAGCTCCGCGCTCCCTCTGCACCGCAATCACGGGCTGCGAGACAGACAGGAGGCGCAAGACAGTTCTGGACTCTCGGACTCTGCTGTCTGAAAGCCTTTGAACTTCACAGGAATGCTTTACTGCCTGTCAACCGAACATCAGCACATGTAAACACATACATACACAATAGACTTGTATATTCATACGGGGTTATTATAGGTCACTTCACCCAATAAAACATTAAACTTAGTTAAGTTAAAGTTCCAATTCGTATGATGAGAAAAGCACATATTGGAATTGAATACTGATCAAAAGTCTTTGGGTTGTAAGTCACTGTGGATGAAAATATCTGCCCGAATAAGTCAAATATTTAAAGTGTGTTAAGACACACCGAAGAGCCCAAACATCTTGAAGATGGGTCATCATGAATGCAAGATCTTTGTTAAAATGTTAAGACGGTTGTGTCTTTTTTTAGAGGGGAAGGCATGTTTTCTGACCACAATGTTGGGATTTCTGAATGCTTTTTAATTAGAGAGTGCTTTGGATGATCCTCAGAAAACAGACAGCAGAAGACACCGGAAACTGAATTATTTAAACTTGGATATAATCCTTTAAAGAAATAATTCATTTGATAGCTCATCTATAAAAATGGTTTCATGATTTACTCTCTTTTTTTTCAAACCTGTGTGACTTTCGAAGATATTTTGAATAATGTTGGTAACATTAAATGGAATACTCCTCATGGATAGTTTTTTCCTTCTAGTTAATGGAGAAATGTTTTTTTATCAACAAATTATCTTCTTGTGTGTGCAGCGGAAGTAAAAATCCTACAGAATGACACGAGGGGGAGAAATAGTTACAGAATTCATAGTTTTGGCGTGATCCAGAGAAAAAAAGCATCTTTATAAAGGAAAACAATATTTTATTCATTATTTTTAAGAGACACCATTTTGAAATCATACAATAAAACCCACAATAAAATATGTTAAAACTCATTAAAAAGTCTAAAATGAAAGAAGTCTAGATGTAAAGAGTTAAAAAGCATTTCATAATTTGATATTTTGGGAATCAGAGATGTAAGATGGTCACCGAAAGAGTCCCACAGCTTTCTTCTTCTTCTGCCGCGAAGAGGAATGCTCTTCTGATCCCATCCCAGCAGCAGATGTCAGTGGAACAGTCTGAAGAACATATGAAAAAGCCGTTTCAATGTGATGTGCATTTGTTCAGATTGCAAGCTGAATCTAACTGGTTAAACTTCCACAATATTTAAGAACAAGCAGTGGCTGAACTCCATGGGTCACGGGTTTGGAAATGTGGGGTACAAAGAGGATGGGAAATGGTCACTTTGGATTTCCAGGAGCATTTATCAAATATTTATTTCATGAAATGATGACAGGTCAAGAATAATCGTAAAGGCACGTGACTGAATAAAGAATTAAAGACAAAACCTGTTCAATGTCTGCCTCCTGAGTTCTTCCTGATGCTGTTTTGACATTGTGTTCTTGAGAAATCAATTGAGCCCCAGAACCTGCACAGCAACCAATAAAACAGAAGAAAAATAAAAAAAAGTTAGGTACTTGGCACAGATTTTCTCGTAAAGTAAAATGCAGAAGGCCTAATAAAATATATTTATTTACTTAGTTGATATAAATCTCTTTCATGTCACGCTAGGTTTGATGTCAATGCCAACCAGTCACAAGCCACATAAGAACAGGTTGCACAAAACTTTACAAATCAGTTGTTTTTTACGTTCCACAGACAAAAAGAAAAACAGGATAAAGCTGGACTATTCTTTAATACACGTAAAAGGAACAACTGAAGTTTGTGTAAAAGATGTGTGAGAGACCTTTGTGAACATCATGAGTCTGTTGGTATTCTGGGGCCTGATGTTCAGGAACGCTGCCATCCTCCGCCGCAGAGCTGCTGTCTGAAGAACGTTTACGCTTCTGAGAGGACTTCACAGAGTTTACAGCAACATACAGCTCCTGCAACTCAGGTTCAAACCCCAAATGGTCCAACGGAACACCCATCTGTGGAACTGTCTTTAAGAAGAAAGAACACAGAAAGACAAAGACTTTCAGAGTTGAAGGAGATTCAGTATTCAGTATGAGTATTGATCAATATATGACAACTCAAAAACCTATGTAACATTTTTTGGGAATATGCAGAATTGAATTGTGTCTTCAAATGTTTGAATTTAAAAATACTTCCTATTGTAGAAGCATAATGTCTGTTAATGTTAATTATATTTCACAAGTTATAAAACCAAAAAATGCATCTAAATAAATAGAGCCACATTCAGAGATGCAACAGATTAGTTTCTGATTTGGTTTAGTTTCCATTTCACACAAAATTGAACCATACAAAGTAAAATGAAGGTAAAAGAGTTCAACGTTATTGATGTTAAAGCGGTGACTGCATTCAAACACATTCTCTTTCACAACAGAGAGGACACATTCTCAAAATTAGCTGGCCAAATATTGACTCGGTGAGATTGGTGACCACCGGCTGAATAAAGGGACCCCTAAATAAGCCTGTAGACATTCTGGGGTTTACACTGATTTATTTTTATTATTTGTTTGTTTAAATATCATAAAAATAAATGTGTGCTTTGAGCGGCTCATTGGGGACAGAGAGCTCAATGTGAGGAGCGCCGCCGCAGTTCATGAGCGTGCACTTCCTCTCCATATAATCCAGGCCTTCTGAAGTCATGTGATAGCTTTGTGTGAAGAAAAAAACTGAACATTTCTGTTCTTATTCACTAAACATGTTCAGACTGGTCATTACTCCTTATTTCTTCCTTTGAGTAACACATATAATAATTGTATTAAATCCCTACCGTTTTGATAAATTATTTAATGCTGACTATGGGAAATTTAAACTGATTAAATTTAGGAAGTCCTCTCATTGGCCGTTACCTGTGTGCGTCAAAGATGGGCGTATATCTATAAGGGGCAGGAAAACAGCGGTTCATATGTGTTGATGCATCATGTTGATACACCTATTCATAGATGGTAAACAGCGCTGACTGGTTTTTAGCGGGTAGTTTGTGGATAAACTGTTCTGGCTTCATGCTAAACCCCAAACCAATGGCCCCTAATGGAAGATTCCAGAAAACTCAAAGGTCTTAAGGAACCAGTGTGCACACACAACTGATAAGATGAAGAATAAACGTAGATTGACTTTAACATTCTCCACCCAAGAGCGCATGAAGCTATTCTTCTTTCATTGAACACTTACTCTGAATAGTACAATGGGATTTGGTCATTTTTGGTTCAATTTATATCAATTAAAAGCGTAAAATGTTAACGTTGACAAATTAATAAAATATTGTGTTTTAATTGAGTAATTTGTTACTTATGAATTTTAAACCATTATTTTCATTTAATAAATTTATATATGATATGTGAACATTTAAGAGAAATCATCTGCTGTAATCAATTTCTTAGATTTTTGTTTTTATGTCCCATTTAAAAAAAGACTTTTCTTAAATCAGATTTTATTATTATAAGTTAGTAGCTTTTTTTGTGATGTATACTAAGCCCCAAGGTTAGTGCTGTCAATTACATGAAATGCCACTATTACCTTTACACATTATCATTGTGAATAAGGTGAGGAGTTTTCAGTATTTGCTCAAAATGTTTTATTTACTCATTAACAGAATCCCTGACTACAGCAGTTGAGATGTCAGACTACACCTACGTTTACATTTATGTGTTTGGCATTTATCCAAAGGGACTTACATTGAATTGATTGTAAGTATGTGCAATCCCTGGGATCGACCCCATCACCTTGCCATTTCTGGTGTCATGCTTTAACCACTGAGCTACAGAAAAACATGTTTGTTTAAAACATCTTGAAAACCAGCATTTACAAATAACTGGTATATATATTATTTAAATTCTTGAAACACTGGATTATTAAGAGCAAAACTAGACTGTCTATGCAAAGACGTTTCAATAAACAGTCCTGCTTCCATGCAGACGTGACTCGATCTCACTCGTGTGATATTTTTTAAAACCAGTCTTTGAGCCAAGCACACAAACAGACACTGCACAAAATCTAAACAAATAAAAGCAGGTGAAGTCTTAAGTGAGGGTCATGCATTAAAGCCTAGAGTTTTACAGACCTTCATAAATCTGTCCTCACTCTTATTCAAACAAACCCCCCCACCTTCCCTTGAAATATCTATTACCTCTATGTCTCAGCCTCTCTCACTTTTAACCTCCTGCATTGGTTTTAACCCGATTCGTTTGCAACACCCTCTCATCTTCATCTTCCTGAGATGAGCTTCAGTTAGACGGGACGTTCCTCACGACTGCTTTTCTCAAGGGTTAAAAGAAGATGGAATAAACCACAGTCCTGCTGAATCTGAGTAATTACAGATCAGAGCCGAGCTGTGGAAAACTGGACTCGTGCTATAAAGAGAGAGAGCGAAGGAATAACAGAAGGAGAGACATTTGGCCTCTCCCAGCGGCTCTGAACGGGTTTCATGGTTATCAGTTCAGGGTGATTACCAAAGGCCGAAGCCAAGAGTTTCAGTTACGAGAAAACATCTCAAGATTTAGCTGGAGTGTAGGTATGCTCACCCGACAGATCCTCACATCTCAGCCAGCCTCAGGGATGAGTTTAATCCACTTCCAGAAAAACAATATTGAAAATTTCTCTGGCGTTAAATGATGAGATAGTCGCTCTACACTTTGGTAAAACAACTCAAACAGTTTGTCTGCATCATTTCCATGACAACGAAGCTGCATCCGCTCAGAGATGCATTTATACATTTTTTTACAAACAAAATACATACCCATTTTACGTCATAAACATTTGATCAGTGTACACATAATGCAATATTGCCATCACATTTTACAACATAATCTGTTTTGCCATTAAAATCCCGTTTCCAGTTTCTGAGATCCTATATATCCATATCACTGCCTAAAGAAAATATCTAAAGTTCAAACTTTGAACTGCCCAGTAGTTGTGGTAATAAATGTTAAGGTAATTTCTGACCAATCAGATGTCTGGTTTTCCTCTGTTGTATAAAAGAATCCCATGGATTTATTTAGAATCCAGAACATCAGAGACTACAAGATGCACTCTTAATTGGACCGGCAAGTAACCACCTAGCAACTGCCCACAACTGCCTAGCAATGCCATAGAAACCGACAACATCCATTAAAAATGACTACCAACAGACCATAAATATTGAGTGTTTCTGGTGCTGATTCATCGTGACAAATGGCCTAATACAAGCATAGGAGCTAAATGCATGTGTCTCTAATACAGGAGGATTCTGGGATGTTCCACCGGTCTTTGGTTCAGTACACTTCATGGCCCGGTGTGGCAAAGGGTAGGGTCAGTCAGCTACTGCCAAAACCAAACTGGTTTCTTAACTCACCCGGTCATATTTTCTTTTTTCCCCTCAGCCTCAAGAAACCAACAGCATGCGTCATTGAAACACATTCATGCACAAACACACCAACCTCAAGAGGATCAGAAACAACACACAAACTTATATGAACAACACAAAGCTGTGTGTCAATCAAGTAGGAAACACACTTTGACTCAATCATAAAAATCATCATCATAAAAAGTCATGATGTGAAATCGAATGTCTGTGCACCCTTATATCAAACACATCCTTGGCCAGACTTCCAGCCATCAGGAATCTCAAGAACGGGCTCCATTTTTCCAGACACTTGCTATGTTTGTTTGGAATTTGGGTGAGAAATTCTTCCGAACATGCCTTTATTTCAATTCTGAATTGGGTCTTAAATGGTTCTTCAGTGTGGAGTGGAATTTTCCATTGTATCGTGAAACAGAAGCAGTCAAAGACTTTGATATTTCAATGGGCAAAGGGCAAGTACTGACGGGGTCTGAATCATGACGTATGGTCTCATGTATCCCCTTTAAATTTTAGGTTCTCTTGTGAGACCATCACTGTCAAGTCTTAAAAAATACCTCTTCTATTATATACAAAAATTTTGGCATATTTTTCATTATTAATATTATTAAAATTCATGTTCTTTTGTTTTACGGGAGAAAGTTACCTATCTAATTGTATGAAGCTTTTACTAATGCTCTAAAAAGTTTGCAAATTTAGAAAAAAATAATGAAGACTTTGATAAATTCATATTAAAAGAATAGTGAAGGCTATCGCCTGAAGAACCTGTTTTTCCAAAAGAGTAGTATGACTCAATAGGACATAACTGTCTTCAGCTCACAAAAGACAACACTAAATACAAGATTAAACACAATCATGATTGTATCATATGATTAAGAATAAAATGCAAAAAAAAATTTTTTATTCATTTTCGTGTGATCTATTCTTTAGTTTATTTATTTTAATACAACAATATATCAATACCTATAAAGTAGATTTACAGAAGAAAAAGAAAAATTAAAAAGCTCAACCCAAAGTGAGAAATCCCTAAAGCAGTAAAATCACCAAATAAAAAAAAACTAAAACTAAGAAAATATATCTGAAATATATGTGGAAAGTCTAACATAAACGTATCACGAGTTTTGTCAAATCTTGTAACTTAATAAAAATACATGAAATTGTTTATTAAATAAAACCAATCTGTTTTTTAATCCATATCTTATAA
Source organism: Triplophysa yarkandensis (assembly GCA_033220385.1). Taxonomy (NCBI): domain Eukaryota; kingdom Metazoa; phylum Chordata; class Actinopteri; order Cypriniformes; family Nemacheilidae; genus Triplophysa; species Triplophysa yarkandensis. Next base: position 266,193 of record CM065670.1, on the reverse strand, counting down.
TAGTTATTAGTCCTACTTATTAGTTGAAGTACAAAATGTGGTCCTTGTATTGTAGCTCACTAATTTCTCAAAGGTCTCTTAATTGTGTGGACCTTTATGGTTACACATTTGTTTAAATATCTTTTTAAAACTGTTCCATTTTTAATACATGCATCTGTTTATTTCAGTTGTCACAGTGGCTTGAAATGGCACAGGCTCAATAGGTGACTAGTAAGTTGGTGATGAATACAGTGGGCGAGTGGACTCATATCCTTTTCTAACACCACCAAGTCAAGCCACACATATCTGACTGCACATTCACCAGGCCAGTAAGAAATACCACTGGATTCACACATACACACTGATGTGACATCAAAGCACTCATCCCATACAAAAAATATGATGCCTGAAGCTTCAAAAAACTCATCAAAAGATTAAAGACTATAAACACTGGTTCTTCAAATATACAGCCACTGGTCTTACATTTGTCTCTAGAGAGTAAAGTCAGGGTGACCAATAAAGAATCTTTAAAAGTGATTTATCATAATTTGTTTCCGTTTATTCAAATCTGCCTTTCTAAACAGGTCAGATATTGACCTCAGATGGACTATGGTTTTATGGATCACACCATCACATGGCAGGCTCACATAGAGCACAACCGGTCAGCCATAATCCCGCTCATAACCAAAAAACAGCAAACACTTAAACACACACCAACCATGAGAAAAAGAAAACACAGTCCATTCAACAGGCAGTTCAGTGTGAGGCTGAGCTACAACAGAGCTGTCAATGCAAACACTCCCGCTCTCCACAAACCACAAACTAATTATACACTGACTGTGTGTGTATGCGGTGACCCTCAGTTCTGAGTCAAACAGCCAGTCTCTCTCTCTTCCTGTCCAGTCCTGCACTCTGTGAATTTCTCATCTCTCTTCCTCCAATACTCAGACCCCTAACAGCGGCTGATTCTTCAATTAGGGCAGTGTTTCTCAAATCCATTCCTCTACCTCCCTTTCAGAATTCTGTTGAGGAAGCTGATGAATTCATTATATTATATAGATTGACAAGAAACACATTCTGAGAGGAGACCTGAGGACTTGAAACATCGAATAAGGGTCAAATGTGACTGCTTGAAAGTTATTTGAAATCTCCCAAAACTCCATTACATTCACTGCAGAAAGGATCAAAATGTCAATCAAGTGGCAAGCATTGACAGTAATTATATGATGGAAATGTCATTTTTTTTAAATGTTGTTGGTTATTTTCGTTAGCAATTGATTATTTTTATATACCACATTAGGATAATTAAGCACTACTAAACAACAATGTTGAAATGTTTACATTTTAACATGAAATGAAAGTGGAATTTAAAATTAAAAAATTATATTGTAAAACAGTGCAATTTGTGTTTATTTTTCTAAAAATAGGAAAGTGTTATTCAAATTATACCATAAATATTATTTTTTTCTTTATAAATTAATCAACATATTTATTCTGTCAACATTTTACAATAAGGATGTATTAGTTTAGAATTTAGAATTAATTAACATGACCGAAACAGTATTCAGACCGCATTTATAATACTTAGTTCACTAATGTACAATGAACTAACATGAAATATTGTATTAGATGAAAAGATAAAAAATACTAAAAATATATGTCTTATATGTCATGTTTAATATGTGTTAGCTAATACATTTACTATTTAACGATTTGATAATGTATTTATTATGTAAACAAATGTAAGGATTTTGCAAGACATTTCTTGTATGTGTACGCTCATCATCATATACCTGCTAGCTCTATCTGAGATTGGCTGACTATATTTAGGAAAAGACTGACTGTAAAAATGCTTCACACCTGTGTGAAGAAGTTCTCCCTGTATCTGTGCATCTCAAATGGCTCTGTCTGCAGTCTAGCTGTGAAAAGACAGTACGTGATGAAACAGCTACAAATAGAAATATGAGGGCATGTGTTTCTTATTCACGCCGCCTCCGCAACCTCACCTCTGCTGAGGACAGCTCCGTTCTCCTGATAGTCCTGTATCTGTGCATCCTTCCTGACCAGCAGAGCAGCTAGGTCCTCCACCTGCCTCTGCAAAACTCTGCTTACTGCCAACAGAGGGCGCACCAGATGCCTACACACCTTTGCCAAACACAAAACTATTAAAGTCCAAATTGAAGGTCAAGGACCAAAATTTACAACAATATCCACTGTAAGTTAACTTAAGTTTGTAACATGAAGATCCGTACCATGGCAACAGGCGTTGCAGTGCAACGGAACTCCCAATAAAACGGCAATCCTGCCAGCTCACTTTTAAGTCTTATGGTTAAATTGTGACCATGGCGTTTCAGTGAGACTTGAGGACAAGAGGACTGATCACTGTCCGGGCTGGAGAAACAAGACTGTGCCACCGAGCACAGATGAGTGAAGAAAGCCTGTGCTGGAGCCCTGAGACGCTTATTCAGATCCTGATATGAGAAAAGACAAAAAAAAGTTATGGAACTTGACATGAACCAGGGTGTTGTGTTTATTCGCCCTAATGTCATGCCAAGCCTGATTGGCTTTCTTTCTTCTGCAGAAAACTTAGAAGAATGCTTGAATCCAAATATCACTGAAAATAACTTTTGATTTCGAAATATATTCGTTGTGTTCCACAGATGAATGAATCATTCCTCTTTAAAAATTTTGTAATCCCTTACAAATACTTGGTTATTATGAAATAGTGCGGTTAAGCCGATTTGAAGACATCCAGGAGGAAGATTGTTGAAATTATTTATTTTATATGTATTTATTCCATGTAGTAACTTATGAAAGAATTACTTTACATTAACATTTATTCATTTGGCTGACACTTTTATTCAAAGCGACTTACAAGTATTATGCGGTTGACAATCATCGCCGCAGAGCAAACAGGGGAAAAATGTCTTGCTCAAGAGCACTTCGGTCATAGTCTGCTGACACTGAGATTAAAACCCACAACCTTCTATTTACAAGTCCAACTCTCTAACCACCAGACAACAACTGACACAGAAAGAATCATAGCTCTATGAAATGTTGATAATCCACGGTTGGTCAATGATGACACATTCTTACAAAATGTATTGTAATATCTGTCCAAAATTATCATTTTTAATATAAAAACATAATATTTGTGTTGTTTGAAACATACAGATATTGTGTTGAAAAGGGAAGGAACATATAATCAACCATCAAAAAACAACTAATGTTCAGAACATTGACTAAAGCAATTCACACTAATAACATTGTCTTCGATTTGGGAGCTACGGACAGAAGAGAGAGCAGTAAAACGTCTCCCAGGATTGTCAACTTATGTCTTTTCGCTGGCATGACTTATTTTATCTTGTGCAAAACAAGTATTTAAATCAGCCGGATGGGATGTGGGTTCAGTTTATTGCATTAGGATCTGTCCCACAGAACTGTTAAAGATGTAAGTGGCGTTTGGTGTTGTATATTCTCGCCTGTGCTCGACTCTGGATGTCGTCTGCATTCATGTCTTCTTCCCACACACTGTTAAGATCACTCAGAAGAACCCGGTACTGTTGTTCACCAAACCAGACCTTGGACAGCAGATGCCAACCACCAACATTCACGGGCACCCACGGCATAGCAGACAGAACGGAGTCCATGTCCAAAACACCTGGAATACACAAACAGGTTCATGTCAACACAGTCAAGAATATAAACAAGTATGCCAACTATAATATGAACAAGTGTGCTAACTATAATGTGAACAAGTATGCTAACTATAATATGAACAAGTATGCCAACTATAATATGAACAAGTATGCTAACAAGTATGCTAACTATAATATGAACAAGTATGCTAACTATAATATGAACAAGTATGCTAACAAGTATACTAACTATAATATGAACAAGTATGCTAACTCTAGTATGAAGAAGTATGCTAACTATAATATGAACAAGTATGCTAACTATAATATGAACAAGTATTCTAACTATAATATGAACAAGTATGCCAACTATAGTATGAACAAGTATGCCAACTATAATATGAACAAGTATGCTAACTATAATATGGACAAGTATGCCAACTATAATATAAACAAGTATGCAAACTATAATATAAACAAGTATGCTAACTATAATATAAACAAGTATGCTAACTATAATATGAACAAGTATGCTAACTATAATATGAACAAGTATGCTAACTATAATATGAACAAGTATGCTAACTATAATATGAACAAGTATGCCAACTATAATATGGACAAGTATGCCAACTATAATATGGACAAGTATGCCAACTATAATATGAACAAGTATGCCAACTATAATATGAACAAGTATGCCAACTATAATATGAACAAGTATGCCAACTATAATATGAACAAGTATGCTAACTATAATATGAACAAGTATGCTAACTATAATATGAACAAGTATGCTAACTATAATATGAACAAGTATGCTAACTATAATATGAACAAGTATGCTAACTATAATATGAACAAGTATGCTAACTATAATATAAACAAGTATGCTAACTATAATATAAACAATTATGCTAACTATAATATGAACAAGTATGCAAACTATAATATGAACAAGTATGCAAACTATAATATAAACAAGTATGCTAACTATAATATAAACAAGTATGCTAACTATAATATGAACAAGTATGCTAACTATAATATGAACAAGTATGCTAACTATAATATGAACAAGTATACTAACTATAATATGAACAAGTATGCTAACTATAATATGAACAATTATGCTAACAATAATATGAACAATTATGCTAACAATAATATGAACAATTATGCTAACAATAATATGAACAATTATGCTAACAATAATATGAACAATTATGCTAACAATAATATGAACAATTATGCTAACAATAATATGAACAATTATGCTAACAATAATATGAACAATTATGCTAACAATAATATGAACAATTATGCTAACAATAATATGAACAATTATGCTAACAATAGTATGAACAAGAATGCTAACAATAATATGAACAATTATGCTAACAATAATAAAGTCATTGTTCATTTGTGGTTACAAACAATTACTGTTCTAGATTCACATTGGCAAAGTATAATTTAATTCATATAAAACTGTAAAATTTCACAAGATTCTTGAAAACTTTGAATAAATGTAGATTATAATCAATAGCTATTAGCATAGCTTGGCTAAATATATTTTTAAAAATGACTGATGTGAGTAATAAATTGCATGATAAATAAAAAAATTTTTTGATGTACTTAAACAGTTATTAATTCACTTTATTCACTGACACTTAATAATTGTCAAAATAATTTTAGTTATTATATTAAAGTTATTAATAGATAACTGAATTGATCAGAGTGAACTCACCAGTGGTGGGGGCCGTTCCGACTGACGCACATTCCCCCTCAAACACGCACGAGCGTTAAATCGTTCCGAGGGGAAATAGTTCCGCTTTAGGTGTTGCATTAACAATGTGTTTCACAAACAATTTGAAAATATTTTTTTTTCATAATGCAGAACCTTTAATATATTATAAATATTTTATAGTTTTATAAAAAATGTATAATAACAAAAAATAAAAAATTAAGTTAAAAAGAATAATATACTACATATTATAAACCAAAGAGATTGTGAATGTCTGCTCTCTATATGTGCTGTACATCAATGCTTCCTTTAAATTAAACCTGCAAGTTTCACATACACAATTTAAAGTGAATAACAGAAAACCTTTATAAAATGTTTTTATTAATAAATGTACATACTTTATATCTGCACAGGGCCGTACAATTAAGAGCTGCTCTTAATCTTATATGACGACAGATATATTCATTAGAAATAATTTTGAATTATTTGTGCTGTTTATCCGTGGACCGCAATTATAGATTACACCCATTAAGCTTTTGCAATTGATTAAATAATTTGCATAAGAGCTTTCTTTTTTGTTACTGACCAATACACCGACACGTTCGAAACTACATATACATTATTATGATATGCATCAACTCCACAGATGTAAATATACTTTCCACAACACTGGTGTGGCTTCAACATTCAGAGATTCGACAGTCGACAGGTATTTTCAATTTCAGCTCACAGTCGAGAAAAGTGATACTGATCATACACATAACACCAAAACGTTTTGACATATATTTATTTTTGCCTGTAAAGAGTGTGTTGCACCAGGAAATGTTATTATAAAATAAAACCATTTTAGTTTTAAGAAAGAATTATTAAGAGCATGAGACTAACACAGAGAGGAAGAATATTTGAAAGAAGTGGATTATAACATGTGGCAGATCCCTCCAGATCCCGTATCAGTGTTTTAAAGATTTGATGAGATTCTAAGTCTTTTTGGGGCGGTTCTGTTGTAAGTTTCTCACCGCAGAAACAGCCACTATTCACAAAACAAACTTGAATATGAGGTCATAGTCGTGGATAGTCGAATGAAGAGTTACATGGTGAAATGCCGTGTGTAATCATATTCTATTGTTGGAATGACAGCCTGAACAAATTTCAAGAAAATCAGAAGATACCTGAAACGGAAAAGGTTAAGGAAAAAACTGCATTTAATATCATAGCGATTCATGAAGGTAATATTATTTGGACACATCAATGTGAAGTTGCTGATGAATGGCATACTCAGTAATATTAGGTTGCTTTATTAAAGGATACATATGGACCCCAAGTTCACCTCCACCTTCTGCGACAGTCTCTATGATCTTTTTCATCACTTCTGCATGTCTGAGAAATAAAAGAAAGACAAAAGCTTGACATTCCCATGCCTGACTGTAAATAAAACTAAGATTTGTTCGGAGAGGCAGTAAGAAGTGTACAGGTTTAGAAGATAAAACTGTTAGAAATAACAACGTTTACTTATTTAAAAAATACATTTGAGTTTCATTATGTTTACCGGCATGGATGCACAGAGCACATAGCAGGTGGAGGCAGATGGGGGTGATTCTCAATGGTGACAGTTTTCTTTACATGATCTTGACTGATATCTTCATACATTTGCTCCACAGTCAAAGGTTGTCTGTCCTAAATAAAAAAACAATCATACAAAAACATTAGCTATCACAGATTACCTTATTTATAAAAAAAAATGCAAAGACTTAATCAAAGATCGTATGTATTCATATATGCAGAAACACATAAAAGTGTCTTTAAGGAGAATATTATTAAGGTTACCTCATCATATCCAAACAGCCATAGTCTTGGTGTCTGGTAATATTTGTCATATGTGATATAGAGATCATATGTTCTGGTCTGTAAGATTGCATCTTCTCCACCGGCGTCTGATTTGTTTTTACTTATATCAGTCATTTTAGTTGTGTCAAGAGTGGCCTAAAGAGAACAAAAATCTGTATCATTCCTTTTCAAAACACATCCTGTAATTTCTGAGGGTTCTTACTTACATCATCCGTCTCCAGAAGTCCACTCTCTTCATATTCTGAAACACAAATAACAGTTATAGAGTCAAACATGCACACTGATGAAGTTTAAAGAAATCAGTCAATAAAACAATACATCTATGGCCACCTTCCATGTCTGCTGGTTCTTCGTCGTCCTCCTCGTCTTCATCATCACCGTTTCCACCCGCAGGTTTCTGCACATTCATATTCATGTTGTCCTTCGTGCACATGCATTCAAACACACCTATGATTAACAGTTTAAAATCAAAACAATACAAAGATGTTAATATTGCTCTGACTAACCTTATTATCCAATGAGATTTCACGAACTGCTTCTGTCACCCCCATTAAACCTGGCAACATTAAACAGTCAAGATGTCAATATTACTATTAATAATCCTTTGATTATATCTGGTTAGAACATTTACACACCGTCCTATAGAAAAGGTTTGAAATTTCTATAATGGGAGGTTTTTGAAGAAATGGGACTTTGTGCTCAAATGAGTTCAATGTTTTAACTTCAAAATGGGTTTCTTCATGACCCTTTGGACCACCAAATTTAAAATGTTTGAATTGCATGATTTTCAGTACAAAGGGACAGTCATTTTCTTAAATACATTATTACATCTTTTCTTGACACGTATAAGAATGTGTTTCAAACCAGAATTATGATACGTATCAACCCATCCTCCATCTCCATCATCCTCTTCTATAATGGCCTCCAATTCATCCGAGTACTCCATCTGTTTACAGCGCTTGTAGCACGGAACTGCACCACAAATTTACAAAACAACATTGATAATCTCAACTTTACACAACATAGTTCCAACCTTGACATTTGCTTAAACTCCCAATGGCTTTCACTTCCTTACCATTTCGGGTTAATAGAAACTGCTTGTCTTTGGGCAGATAGGGCTTCACCTTTGCTTCCTCTCCAGATGCCCTGTAAGTAAAACATAACATATAACCAGAATACTGCAAAACGTCAGACCATTCCAATGAAGCTTGGAAGAAGTTGATACATCAGAATGATCTATCATAAAAAATCCATATCTATGTATCTATGTATCTTGTGCCCTCCAAGTCTGCGAGTAACTTGGGAGTAATCATCGACGATCAGCTCAACTTCACAGATCATGTTGCCGCGACTGTCAGATCCTGCAGATTCATGCTTTACAACATCAGGAAGATCAGACAGTTTCTCACAGAACACTCCACACAAATCCTGGTTCAAGCTCTGGTCCTGTCCAGGCTAGACTACTGCAACGCGCTGCTTGCTGGACTCCCGATGTGCACAACTAAACCTCTGCAGATGATTCAAAATGCAGCGGCAAGAGTGGTGTTCAAGGAACCAAAAAGAACCCATGTAACACCTCTCTTCATTAATCTACATTGGTT
>CM065670.1:232386-252386 GCA_033220385.1 Triplophysa yarkandensis | reverse complement strand
ATGCTGACTTTAGGAGCCATTGCCGTCGACAGGTGAGGAGTTTTCAATTGATCCCTTTTTGTGTTTTTGTGCAGAAGAAAGAAATCCCAATTTATTTGTTAAACCACTTTACAAGACACAGTGTACCAAAGTGCTGTACAACTCGATTAAACATAAGACTACATCGATATGTAAAATAACAAGATACTGTTCTAACACAATAAAAGTACGTAAAGAATTTTTAAAAAAGAATAGCAAAACACATAAGTAGATTTACAACGATTGTATCCATTTAAACCTATTATGTTGTTGTGTTATCTTAGGTACTATGCAGTGTTATTCCCTATGGTGTACCCCATCAAGATCACCGGGAACCGTGCCGCAGTGGCCATAGTCTATCTGTGGTTGCATGCCCTGGTCGGCTGCCTTCCGCCTCTGTTCGGGTGGTCCACGTTCGAGTTTGACCCTTTTAAGAAGACGTGCTCGGTGGCTTGGCATCGAGGAGTTGGCTACACTGCATTCTGGGTGGTGTGGTGCTGTCTTATTCCGCTGTGTGCCATGCTGGTGTGCTACAGTCTCATCTTTCGTGTGGCACGGCTCAAAGCCCGCAAGGTGCATTGTGGGACAGTCGTAGTATCCCAGCTGCCATCATCGTCCAACGGGAACGGACGAAAGAACTCCACTGCCTCCGTATCTTCCGTCGGTAGCCGTAGGGGCATGATATATGCTGGCAGTCAGTGTAAAGCCCTGGTCACTATTTTGGTGGTGGTTGGGACCTTTTTGTTGACATGGGGGCCGTATGTCGTGGTGATTTTAACAGAAGCAGTGCGGGGTAAAGGAAGCGTGTCGCCCGGACTGGAAACGTTGGTGACCTGGTTGTCGTTCATCAGTGCCGCGTGTCATCCTCTCATATACGGGCTGTGGAATAAAACCGTTAGGAAGGAGCTACTCGGCATGTGTTGTAGTGACCGTCACTACAGAGAATCATTTGTCAGTCGGCACAGGAAGTCCCGCCTGTTTAGCATCTCCAATCGCATCACAGGTGAAGGTTTTTTGGTCAAGTGGTCTTATTATTTAAGAATTGTCAAAAAGTTGTTCTGCAAATGCAAAAATAACCTTCAAAGGTCATACATGGGAATCGGAACACATGGCCTTGGTGTCATCCGCACCATGCTGTACATCTTACACAAAAAAAACATTTATATAGCGGACTGAATAGATATATTTCTATCTTGCAGATCTTGGCATGTCTCCACACATGACAGCAATGCTTGCTGGTGGTGGTCAGCTTTTAGGTGCCGGGAGCAGCACAGGAGACACTGGCTTCAGCTTTTCCCAGGACTCAGGTGAGGGAAAATAAAAATGAGTGTTTTAATTTCAAAATGCAAACTTATCAGTGACGATAAACAATTGTTTGTAGAATAATCATTTTTAAAAAGTACATATTAGCAGTACAACATTTTTCTGTCAAATAGAAGAAATTGGTGACAGCACAATTAAATGTAAAGGATTTTAATCCTTTTGATATTATTTAACAATAACATTATAAAGTTACTTAAAAACAGACACACACATTTACTATCTGAGTTGTTTTGTTTTGTGAATGTCATTTTTAGGTACCGATATCATGTTGCTGGATCCAGAAATCTCTCACTGCAGCGCTTCATTCATCAAGCGTAGAAGTTCTGTCATGTTTGAGGACCAGATGGAACGTTCCAGAGGTATAAATATTGTCACTTCATCAATTAAAAAAAACAAACAAATTATTTAATAATGTTTGATCAAATTATGACAAATAGTAATACATCGAAAATAACTACACATTGAGTGTTCAGTTCAAACTAAATGCTGCTATCAGTTAAAAACCCTATTTTTTAATTTATATTTGTGAATTTTTTTGACCAGGTGAAGATCAGTCCCAGTGCCCGGTGAAGGCAGAGATACACCCATTGATTGACAGCTTTGCATCCAGCATGGCTAAAACTATAGAAGGCGATGCCAAACTTCTTCTGTTTGGAGCAGAGTCTCTCTTTGACAATATCTCATCATGTCCGGCTACCCAGAGAAGCTCACGATACCCGGACGGTCAAAGGATCCGCCTTGAGAGTATCGATGAGGGAATAGTAAAGGATGACAGAGAAGATGAGGATGAAATCGAGGAAATATGTGCATAAAGTTGATCATATGTTGCACATTGAGAAGATGACCTTTAATCAACTGATCAAGTCATCTAAGCTCGTGAAGATCGCATACCAACATGTTTGGTATTTCGCATTCACGTGTAGACATTAGTTTGTCTGTCTGTGTGTGTGTATATATATTTCATGTGGCCTTTACTTCATGTCTGAATAGATCTGTTTGCAACCGCTAGACCAGCCATACATGTATTTATGAAGCACTGTCCAGAATAAGATCATTTCACTTTTGTTCTGGAGCATGGCTTGCTGTTGCTTTGACACCATTCAGCTATTTATAAGTACATTTCCACTGTAAAATGGTAAAATATTGTTTGATTATGATCATTTAAACATTGGAGTCTTTCAAGATGTGTTTGTAATATTTCCTGATTTGTCAGCACCATTTAAAAAGCATCATTTAAAAGAAGGAGTTAAGTGTTTTTAATATAAAATCATAATGGCATAGGGTCTGAACATGTGTTCCTAAACTGATACATCTGAGAGAGATCCTGCAGAAGGAGACAAACTTTCCAAATCCAGATTAGACTACACCACTTATTCTCAAATTGGGGGTAACGCCCGGCAGAGGGGCGGCAGACACCACAGAGGGGTGCCGGCTGGCAGACCATGTAGATCTATCTTGAAGTGCAAAGATGTGCATTTTCACTGCATGTTGTTCAATAAAAAACAAACATGAATTTGACTTATATATTGAAATTATTGGTAGTTTAGGGTGAGATAGGGGTTCTGGAGGCTTCTTTCGGGGGCTCTATAATCTTTTTGAAGGTTGAAAGGGAGGCGCATCCAAAAAAAGTTTGAGAACCTCTAGACCGAACAAAGCCATTTTTGGCATTATGTGCCACCCAATGTTGGCACGGATCATTATTTATAAATGAGTTAAGTGTTCCTGTGTGAAAAAGCTCTCATTGGGACAGTTACTTTAAAAAATGCTCACATTTGCACACATAGAGTGTATCTGTAAATGTTTAAGAGGTATCGTCTGTGACAGCTTGGGGACATTTTCTGTAACTGGTACCTTAATATTCTGTATTGTACAATAAGTGTTAAGATACTATTATCCATATCAGTCATAATTGTATGATGTATGACACTCGACTGAACGTCCTCTCACACGGGAACTGAAGTGATGACTTTGAGATTTTAAAGCTGTTTTTAACAGCTGTTCTCTGTTTATATGTGTGTTGTGGATCCTTCTATTGCTGTCAGAAATGAGAAATGATCCGTCTGCTCTTCTTCATCCCTACTGACTTCTTAATCTTGACAAACCAAGAAAGAATCTTTCCCTCAAGAAGACACCTGGCCCAGTAAAATTTTATAAGACGTTCATCTCTACAACAGTTTTATTACATTGATCCACACTTAAAAGAGAAATAATGTTTCATCAAAGGATATATGACTCTCTTAAGGGTTCATTTTGTTTTAAGATTTTAATACAACCCAAAATATTTCTCTTAAAATAAGGAGTGGGTTATTTTTTGACCCGTTGGTTTAAATGAACCTAGAAATTGTCGATGTTTTATCCAGCCATGCAGGAGAGGGGTTTTGTAGTAGGTTTGGGGAAAAGGACAATATTTCGTTCCATAAATATTTTTCAGATGTCAAAACAAGAGTTTAATATCTAGATCAGTTTCATCGGTCGGTTGAATCAATGCATGAGTAAAAAGAATTCATGCCAAAAATTTGAGTGTACTTTTCCGTTTCCCTTGTTCTCAAAGTCTAATATTTAATATGAACCTTCAAATATGAATACTAACAAAAAACAATAAATAGATATGGGTTTTTTTTTTGCTTTCAACATCTTTATCTCCAATGCATGTTTTTTAACAGTTGTTTAAATCATATTTAAATATGAACTATTCAGGGTAATGAGACAAACTTTGACCTTTTGGTTGGAAGAGTAAGCAATGCGGACCCTTGGATGAATTGAGAATTTAATTGGGACAGTCAGTCAGAACGAATGACCCCATGCACCCCGCTTGTCTGTTCCTAGATCAGCCAAAGCAGTCAAATGAGTGACACAAAGGTGTTGAACCTCCGAAAGATCACACCGGAGGGAGTTTATAATAGACTGCGATGGAAGAAGAGATGTGTTTTTTTAATTTTGTCTCTATTTTGTAGGTCCACCATATTAAATGTATCTTCATGCCATGTTTCTAATGAATACACCTTCACGAACAACTTCTTTTCGTAACTGTTTCTTAGTGTTCCTCCAACGTCTCTTCCATTATTTGACTTCTGACTCATGAAAGGTGGAGATGGAACAAACGAGGTGGTTATTTTTGTCTTCTGTGGTCTGGAAGGGCCTTATCTTCTGCATCCATCTTTCCGAGCAGGTGAAAAATTAATCAGGGACACGTGGTCGGTGTCGCCGGATGCCAACGAAGGATGCATAAATGATCAGGAGGGACAGCTGCCTGTCACCTGCACAAAAGCCACGGTGAGCTGCTCATTAATGCCATTTATAGATTTGCCAGGCCAATGTCAACGTGTGTGCCGCTGTCAGCTTGGATATGATTCCCACACAGTCTCAAACTGTTTTTCGCAAACTTATAGGAGTGGGTTGTATTTATTGTATTTTCTTTATGCACATTGTGTGCAAAAACAGAACTTATAAATCATTATGCGTACAAAATTAGTATTGACCATTTCGCAAGATGTAAACAACACTGATCTAGAAGCATTACTGGATTCAGTTCGTGTGTTTTATTGTAGATAAATGATCATTAGATTCAATTCTTAACAAAATTTTTTTGTTGGTAGTTATTTCAAACAGTAAGAAGGTTGTTCACGTCTTGCAAAAGCAACAATACGAACATTACTGTGCACGCTTTTGTGGCCCAAACTTAACTTTCAGGTTCCTTGTAGATTTCTGATAACAAGCAAATTAAATAAAAGATAAATTATAGTGGCTAGTAAGTAAAAAAGAAATAGCCAGCCTGTATTCTTTAGCAGTGGAAAAAAATATTGTTTGGCTAAACTTAAATGCAACAAAGATGCAGAAATACTTTTAATATACATAAAACAATATTTTATACATTTGCTAATCAATTAAATTATTATTATGAGTTAATCAAAATATAAATTGTGATATTTTAGCCGCAAGCCAGAGTTATACATGATTGTCCATCAAACCAAAAGACACGTGATGTATACTGTACTTTAAAAATAAATGCTTCGGCCGAATGCAGAAGCCTAAAAGGTTGAAGCATGAAAGAAAATGTATTTTGCAATGTGTATTTTGAATAATATGTAAGTAAAAAGGAAGACAGTAACAGGTAACAATTGTTGAAAGTCAGCTATTTTTAGAGAGAATAAACTCGGCAGCTTGGGAGATTGTGTGCTAGTTGTGTTTCTCTGTAAGAGCACTATTATAAATCTATCTTAGCATAAAATGTAAAACCTTATGTTTGAACAGGTCACTGAAGCATCATCCAGAACAGCGGGACCTTTTGTTCTACATCAAGAACAGACCTTTGGGACATGACTCTGGTGGGTCGCAGTATCCACAGGAGAGGAACTGCATCCTGTGGTCCATTTTCATGCGATTCTGTGCTTGTCCCTGAACTGTTAAACATAACCTACATAACAGTCTTTATAAACTAAAAATACATTTACATTTGTATTACAAAACGTTGATTTAAATAGAATTATATGCGCTGACGGATCTGTGTCGCCCAACGCACTATTGCGTAAGATACACATATATTTGATGATAAAAATGAGACATCACATCTGAGTTACTGAATTGCCTCATTCGGAATTGCATTTTCTTTTCATCCGCTGTAATTTTATTTCAGAGCTCGCTTCCGTGGTCTATTTTTGGGAGCCCATTTCTTGAGGTTTTAGGGGATTATAGTTGTGAGTCTGGCAGTTAATGCAGAAGCTCAGCCGCCCGTCTGTGCATGACCACATACGGCTCACCAGAGACCATACATAACCAAAGTCTGTGTCTTCATCCACACATCTTCATTATCACATTACCCAAAACCTCTGATCATTAACAAGCTCAACGAGCAGAACATTTAGTTTAAAGAGTTTAAAGCAATCCCCTAAATCAAAAGATTCATTTGTACATCTAACAGTGCAAAACCCAATAAAGAAATGGAATTGAAATACACCTGTTGACCATGCAAACCTTAATTCTTAGACCAATTTTATTTGGAACTCAAGAACTCACACTCTTTACAAACAAGACAACAAGCAAATTTTACGTGTCCTTCTGAAACCTCCGAACCACTTTTCTTAAAGAATGTTGATAAAGTACTTTTAATACTTTATTGGTTACAGTTTAGATTTTTGAAAACCCAGTTACATTTATCATAAAATATGGAGATACAAGGTTCCAGAAGGACACCAGCGAATGTAAGATTCAAGTAGACATATTAGACATTTGTCAGATCTGTTGTGCGTTCACTGTACAATACATACACATGTCCTTTATACACATTATAACTGAATCAAATAACACAACAGATAGACAAACAAGAAGAATTGGTAATGTAAAAATAAAGTCTCCATGTTTCAACGTCTGCAGTCAAAATAAAGTTTTATATGAGGTTGAATTTTAGCTCTGCGGTCTGCAGACGTATAAGAGCCATTGACCAATGTTCTGACCCCAAACCCTTCTCTCACCGCCACTCAGTACTTTCATTTTCAAGAAATAAAGGCACAAAACATACAGTAACTGTAAACTAATTTGGATGTGCAAAAAAAAGTAAAAGAATTTCCCTGATATATGATTATTGGCCCTTATTCCAGGCCACTTCAATAGCCGCTTCTGTATGAAGAGAAAGCTGAAATGAACAAAATTTGAGTTGACTTTCAACATTTTAAAGAAACGCATCTGAGAATGACAGGGACTACCATTTACTTATCCCCTATATTCAAATCTGTATTATTTCTTTCATCTGTTGAACACAAAAGAAGATATTTTGAAGAATGTTGGTAACAGGAACCAATCCACAAATTTGTGTTCATACAAAAGAAGTCAATGGGTGCCACTGCTGTTCCATTACTATCTTCAAAATATAAGTTCAGCAAAAAAACTGGTTTTGAAATAATAAGATGGTGAGTAAATGATATTTTCCCATCTGGGTGAACTATCTGTACCTATTCTGTTCCATCCGGAGCTCTTCTGTCACATTGCATTTCCACCTTACATATTTATTTAAATTTTTTATTTAAGTTTCCTATATTACTTGATATTTGTCACTTCACATTTTGTACTGGAAGCTTCTGTAACCATGACAAATTCACCGTGTAAGCAAACCTGGCAATAAAGTTCATATTGATTCTGATTCTGATCATTCTCCCTTCAGCAACATGAAAGACTCATTAAAAAATATGTCACCTCAGATGCAACATTGTAGAATAATTTAATATCACACTAATTTTATAAAGTGCAGAATGACCCCTTACAACCGGGTTCTGATCCAAGCACCAGCAAGTTCTTTTCAATTTTGGATGTATTGAACCCTCAAGACCTCTGACACAGTTCTAAAGCTCAACAAAGATGTATGGAAAGACCTCACCATCTCACCACCTGACTACTGTAGTCTTCAATCACACCTGTTATTTCCTCTCTAAATATTTCTATTTCCTCTTCCGTGTCTTCTCTTTCCTCTCCCTCCTGCTCTTTAGCCGGTTTCAGCTCCTTCATCCTCCTGCGTTGCTCTCGTCTCCTCTCTCTCACCTCCTGCCTGTCCATCTGATGGCAGTACTGCACGCGCCGTAGGAAAAGTTCCCGCGCGTACTCGTACAGCTGCACGTCCAGCGCATTCAGTTCCTCTATCCGCCTCCGGGTAGACGCCCCCACCGTGACCCCGGCCGCCCGGGTCCCGTTGATCTGAGTAAAAGCGGAGATGAAGTGCAGGCCGAACGTCCTTTCGAACAGAAACTGCGTCTTCCGCTGGAACTCGGTGAGGCCGAAGAACGCCATGCGACGCAGGTTGCTCTTGGCACTGCTGAGAAGGAGTTGGGCGCGCCGCTCCTCGCTCATGGAAGACAGGTTGTAACAGCCCACCAGGCTGAGATCGGCCAGCATGCGAGTCTGGCGGTTGTTGGCAAGGTTTGACGGGCAGGCCATGAACTCTTGCAGAGACACGCCGGTCCAATCCTCACTGCTGTAGCAGGCCGGGAGCTCATCCGGAGTGGGTGGACGACCGTCGCACATGTGCAGGGCCGTCTTCCACGTGGCGCCGCGCTGCACGTGCTTCCATTCGCTCAGGTAGCGCGACACTGGGTCACGCAAGAGCGTGATGTAATAGAAGTTTCTGTGTGGAGAAAAGGAAGATGAGTGAGTGAAAAAATGAACACTCAGAAAGGTTTTTTACAAAATAAACATCAGTCACCGCAATCCTCGATATCTTTATATATTTAGAATTCTTATTTTTAAGAACAATCAAAAAACGCTTTATGGGACTTATGACGTTGAACAGAACATGAAAGTCAAACATTTTCTGTATGTTCCACAAATGTAATATACAGTTTTATTTAGGTGGCAATATTGCATTATTTTACTCATCCTTTTTTCATTATAACAACAACTTTTAACTCCAGTATGTCCACACACAACAGTAATGAAAACATCTATAGGGGACTTTTTGAAAAATGTGTTCATTACTACTTAATTTAAGTGTATTTGTCAAAAAATGACAAAAACAACCCCAGTAAACCATCCAATTTTCTCCCTCATCTAATGAAATCACACTCAGAACTGCAAGCACATGCTGGTGGTTGTTCATTGTCCCAGAGTTCCTCATAACTTCTCTCTTTTCCTCCGGCTGGGATTGTCGCCTTCCGTGCGATGTGAGCATTATTTCCAATCAACTCAACGATTAAATCCCCGCTGACTGGATCTCTGACAGCGGGACCCAACACATTCTTCATATTACTCACATTTACATCCTAGACTATATTTCCCCAGCGTTCCACATTTCAAAACTGCAATGAGTTGCATAGAGATTGCAGGGGATGGAGGGAAAAACTTTGGAATGTGTCGACCTTGCATCTAGAATGTATTTAACGATTTTCCACATCGTGGTAAAATTACGCTTGGATGTCATACCTGGTGAGCATTATAATGTGGTGAAATCGATGTTGCTCTACTACGGTAATCCATCTAGGCTTCGACAATGACCTATCGGAGAAATGCTGTCAAATGTTGACCCGTTCAATAAAGTCAAGCCGAGTAGGATGTGATATGATAATGAAGGTCAAATCCATGATCACAGGCCGGGCACAGAGGTCCAGAAATTCAACATTTGGGCTTTTAGAGCATAGTAAGCAACTGTTTGTAACTGAAACCATATTCTCAAAGTGGAATAAAGAAATTGAAAGATTCATCGAAAAATTTGGCAAAAGTATTTTTCACACTTTTGCTTATTGGGAAAAAGATGCGAAACAGCAGATGACATCACTTGAAAGAGGACAGGAAAATGAATCGGTGCTGTGTGTATAGAAGATGTTAGTTTGATGTTCAATATCAAAAGTCATATAAAAGTTAAACCCAGAAAATAAAAATGAATACAGTTTATTTAATAGCTGTCTGTATTGATAAAAGCAGATAATAAACAATTAAGCCACATAATAAAGGATATTTAATCCAACACCTTTATGTTTTCAAAGTTGTATGAACATAAAGAGGTGCACCATTGATTGACCGTATATAATTGAGAGTGATAAGAAAGTGACAGGCAGAGTAAATATAAGGAGTCCATTAGTTTATCAGGATGTGAGTTAGGGCTTTAAAGCAGTCAGATGATGATTGGGTTAGTGAGAAAAACGTCTTTGTGCGTAGAGGCTGGAAGAACATTAGAGCACTTACTAAGAACACCAGAGGAGTGAGAGTTGATGTTCATCTCTGCTTTCTGCACAGCTTCCCATATCAGCTAGATTCAATTACAGCAGCATGCCAGAATGTGGCGTACACTTTTATACAACACTTTCTGCAAACTGAGATCCCGTTCAACCACAAATTAAATCCACAAGAGTTTTTTATCTTTTTGATACTAAAAACTGACCTTGAATACAAGACCAGTTGGATGGAAAACATTTATTGAATAGATTCTGGCTTAGATTTCAAGTCCAGGTTTCTAAAACATTTAACGGATACCTAAAAATGAAAAAAACGTTTGACTCACGTCATTTCAACGTTTCTTTGTCCGACAGTCCACAAGATATTTTGGTAAATGTCGAGACAAAATAACATTGGCCGCCCGTTGACTTCCATGTAAAGAACACAAAACCACAGAGACATTTATCAAAATATCTTCTGTCGTGTTTTTTCAAAGATAATCGAAATTGTATATACCCACGGAAAAATGCACCGTCCATATACTTGAATGTGATAAAAATGATTTACAACTCTATAGACAGGAGCCATAAAGGCTATATGCAAACTGAAACCTTTGATAAATAATTGATACTGTTCTAATCTTCACCATCTTCCGCTTATGTCGTTGCTTGGGGACAGCTGTCATTCTGCAGATAAATGTATCCAGTGTTACCTGACCCAAAGCTCACAGCGTCTGTGATATCTCTGGCATGTATATATATCTGTATGTCAGTGTGATTCATACGACAAATGACTAAACACGTGAATGTGTGTGAATTTATGATGAATAAAAAAGAACGTCTATCCTGCACGCAGTAAGCAATGCAAAAATGTTTGGTTACGTATGTTAGAACCTGAACAACTTAAAGTTCACGAGACGTGTCAAGACATTTCCTTTCCAGAAACAATTTAACACAAACGGTCGGTTGACCTAATCAGCCTTTCACCTCGGTCAGATTCACGCGGCGGGTTTATCGATCACGGTGAGCGTGGACTGAACTTGATGCCTGCGCTCCGACTCACATCAGAAGCAGAGCATCACAGCGGAAATCAAACCCGTGCAATCGATGCGTGCCAAAACAATATTCGTCCATTGACATTAAAAGCAGAGGCATAATTAAAGACGCAGGCCTCCTATGCTGATGTCAGCATCTTTTACCTGAGAACTTCTGTCCATTTATTACATGTTAGAGTTCATTGGAGGACAGCTTTCAGAAACATCTGCTGCTTCATGCTCGGCTGGGTTTAACATTAACTGATGATCTTACAATCTTCTGTTTGACTGAGCATTATGTTTGCTTGAATTGAAATGCATCTGCACATCACTCTGAAACCCCCAAAGCTGAGGGTCCACTTTTATAAAGGAGCAGAGGTGTAAAGAGAACTTTAAAAACATTGTTTTCGATTCATTGCATACCGGCTATATGGCGACTATGACCCAGTTTGTGGCTGAACGTCTTGTGCATAAAGCGCACTTTTCAGAAAACACTTCAGCAAGTTCAAGGTTAACCTGGGATAGGTTAAATGCGACAGGATTTGAAGGAGACATTCTCTATTTCTTTAGCTGTAGTATTATAGCACTGTAAATAGTGTGAATTCATGTTTCTTTAAACAGAGATGTTTGCCGTTTTTGCTGTGTTTTCATTTAGATTTGAGTATAAATAAAATGTGGTTTATTTGGACGACTTAAATTAAATAAATAAAATATGGCAAATATATATGGCACCGTGATGCTTCTTGGTACCGAGATACGTTGGTCGATATAGTAGCTTAATATATCTTGATGGTATCAATAATTCTACCTTATAATTCAGCTATTAGGGTTTTGCCAAATCTTTAGTTGCAGTTACTAGTTGTTTCAGTTAGTTGTTCTATTCTATTCTATTCTATTATATATTATTCTATTCTATTCTATTCTATTCTATTCTATTCTATTCTATTCTATTCTATACTATTCTACTCTATTATATACTATTCTATTCTATTATATATTATTCTATTCTATTCTATTCTATTCTATTCTATTATATACTATTCTATTCTATTCTATACTATTCTATTCTATACTATACTATTCTATTCTATTCTATTCTATTCTATTCTATTCTATACTATTCTATTCTATTCTATTCTATTCTATTCTATTTTAATTCTGCGTTTTATAACATTTCTTTAGCTTTTCATTATTCTTCTGTTTTATGCAGAGGGAAAAAAGTTTAGTTTCAAGTTAACAGAGCTTTCTATTCCTTTGTACAGTCATAGCCATGGCCATTCAACGACCAGGAAAAATACTTGGTGTAAATTCTGATAAAACTGGATCATTTCAGGTTATGCGGTGAGTGGTTCTGCGTGACAGTGTCTCTAATCGCTCTAACTGCGCCGCTTTCTGCATTTTCCCTACCGCAGCATATTCCAAGAGTGCACATTACTTTCAATTGTGTTTTCAATTAAGAAAAGCAGATGGCAGGTTTTGCAGTCCTCGGGCATGCTGTGGATCTACTCATATCATCAATTGCAGAGGCTGTGGAGGAACAGCCTGCCATTTCCATACAGACAGCAAAGCATGAACGCCCCAACAGGCCGTTTCTGTCTGGATGTGCTGACTCATCGGACTATCGGCACGATTACCGCCGCTACCCTGGGCTCTCACGTAAATGAGTTTGGATGAAGAAAAATTTACAAAAGCCATGGAAGACTCATCTAAATAAGACATAATTCTCAGCAGAATCAGTAAGGATTACGTTATGACATCTAGTGGCAATTATTCAATATAGGACTGCAAGGACATTTTTCTAAATCTCTCCTGTCTTCTGTGGGTCAAACAGAAACTTGAGCCAATGTTGACCAAAAGAGTAAAGACCGCTAAACCGAAAAAACTAAACAATCGATCTCATTTTTAACAATGATTCAGACGACATTTATGATCAATGTATGGAAAAAAATCCTGCCTGAACCATACTTTGCCACGCTGCATTCTACATCCCAGACTTCAAAGATACAAGATCATATTTAGTATTTGTTAACATTATGTGGAATAGCATTAGTAATCTGTTTTTATGTATTTCGGTTTAATCAAACAACAAACTGCAGTTTAATTGATTTTAATTGGAATATTTTTATAAAATAAAATTGGAATTGTTGTTTTAGAAATGAACTCAAGTGAACCTTACTTTGTGTATATGCATAGAAAGATCCATATTTACAAAATTGAATTGATCTTTTTTGACAAATGCATAGCAATGGTCGTTCTTGTTTATTGTGCATAAATGTGTTTTGGAAAATATTGTGTGATCTATTTGTGTCGACGAGGGGTTAAAAACCCTGAAGATGCCACTTCATGTGGTCTGAATATGTTTGCTTCAAATAGGGGCGTGAAGTGGGCTTCCGGCCATTTCTCTAACTATCTGTGTCAAACACATCCTGTAATGAAAAATGTGCAGACACACATGCTTATATAATTGAAAAAGAGAAGATAAAGCAGGTTCACTCATTTAGCTCGTTTTTGGCAACAAAAGGCTTTGATGGGAAGAGCTTTTCTTTGATCTCTTATCATTATATGTGAGCCTTAAACAAGACTTACTGCTGCGATTCCCCGCTGTGAGACCACAAGAAAAAAGCACTGCTTATTCATTCGCATTACTAAAGCTAAAAGGGATCTGGCTTCAACCATTGCAGTTTTTTATCCATGGTTCGGTCATCTGGTGCAGCGTCTTTAGATTGTGTTGAAAAAGATGTGCTTTTAGTGTTTGTGCACACTTTGAACTGTTGTGTGTTGTGCTCAAATGGATGCGAGCGATCTGCATGCACAACATACAACAGTCCTCTCTCTCTTTCTGTCTCTCTCGTCCGTCCACCAACCCACTCATGCACACAAAACTCTGTCTTCCTGTCTCGCTGATAAAGAGGTCTGCAAATGAAGTGAATTTTCATGGCAGATGCCAACTGGTTGGCACTGTATTTTGGACTGAGGCTTAACTATAAAAGCCCCACAAAGATGCTGACAGCTTCACTGCTGCCTGATTTGATCTGTGATACTATTAGAAAAACACGACGCAGCCAAACTCTCAGTAAAGGCCGACCGCAAACATTCATGCTCCATCTGGATGTGACTGACACAGATTCTGTCAAAACGATAGACATCAGACGATATTCATATGCAGGCAATGAACTAAACATGTATAGTGTACGATTGATGACAAGAGATGAGAATTAAGATTGCCATTGTCTTTAGATGTATTGTGGTGATTTCAGGTCAGCGTCTGTTGAATTTAGAAAAAAAAATAAAACTGATAAGTGTAAAAACTGTCATAAAAACCTAGGTTAACACAAAAAAAGTAATTTATTTTATTAATAACTTTTCCTAAATACATTTACAAGTATTACTGTTAATTATAAGCTTATTTTATTTGTATAATTCAAGGTTTAAAAAACAGATATCTTTTCTGATGGTTTGACTAGTTTTTTCCATTTTGAAAAAAAAAAACATTACGGGCTTTGATTATAGAGTCAAATTTAGATTATAGAAATGCAAAAAATTGCCTTTATTTGGTCAATTGTATTATGTTAACATATGTGAACATTATTAGTGTGAATTGACTTTAAAGGCATAATTGAGCCATAATTCTGTTGTAATTTCTGCTCCCTCATAAAAGAAGATATTTTGAGAAATGTTTTAGTAGTTCTCCGTCCATACAATGGAAGTCAATAAAGGTCGGTGTTGTTTGATTACCAAAGTTCTTGAAAACATACATTTTTTGTGTTTTGCAGAAGAAAAAAAATATATCCCCAAATAAAATCTATGTTTCCTGTTTTGAGAGAAGTTGGAAGTTCACACAATAAAGCAAAATTATAATTGTACCTAATTTCATAACATGTATTGATTCAAAAAAGTCCAACTATTTAGACCTCTTATAAACAAATTTTCTTAGAAAATATTCAATTTTGAAAATAATTTTTAATCTTAACAATAAAAGAAAGAAATATTTTTGCCTATTATGTTTTTTAAACATTTAAAGGGTTGTGGTTTTTTACCATTTTCATTTCCACAAGGATGTCACACACATGTAAAATCATTTTGATCATTTTGTTGTTTAATCGTTTCAGTGGTAAAGACGTCTCTCCTTCAAACAAAGCTTTCCAGCTGTATGTTAAATTGTGTGAATGTGAAAGCGAGAAAGAGAGCGAGCGAGACACAAAGACTAGGTAATACACACATATCAGTTTCACTGCAGCCCGTACAGTCGGGCTCATTGCTGATCCCAGACCAGAGTGCAGTCTATTCTTGGAATACGACAGAAACCCCAGGGGATGCAAGACTGGAAACAGAGTAAAAAGAGAATTTAACAAAGAGAGCGAGAGAGGCAGTGTGTGTGTGTGTGTGTGTGTGTGTGTGTGTGTGTGTGTGTGTGTGTGTGTGTGTGTGTGTGTGTGTGTGTGTGTGTGTGTGTAAAAGCAGTGTGTTCATGCATAAATCTCCTTCTGACTTTGCATACCCAAGGACTCAGAAACTAGATAGCATTAAAAAGCTCGAGCATCACACCCCAAAGGCTCTTGGACCAGATTCAGCGCAGCCCTGCCATCCAGTTCTACATATACTGCACTCTCTGCATATCTCACCTCTTAAGTTGATTGGTGACCACAGCACAATGTCTCAAACTTTATGATATATAACCTGTCCACGAGTGTAAAAGTATGCCATCGGGCCAACTTTTTCTTATTGCATCGATGGTGGAAGCGAACGTTTTTAGGCCAGGGTTAAAAATGACACTAACTGTCAAAACAAGATTGAATTAAGGGTTGCATAGATAGTTTTTGAACTCAGATTTGTATTAGTCAAACATGCTGAAATTTTAAGACAGCAAAGACATCAGAAATGAAACCTCGGGATTAGATGTCAGTGACCGTCAGAACAAAGGGAGCATGCCCCACTTGTACAAGGCCGGAGATGTTTTGCATAAATCTGGATGTAATCTCTTATCCAGGAGATAAGATTGCTGCTCTCGCGTGCACTAATCTTCCTGAAGGCATGTGAAGATTATACCCATCTCAAGAATACCTCGACCGGGGCCATCACTGTGTCCCTGATTGTCTGACCACAACAGAGTGGAGCGGTGGAGAGAGAGGGAGGGTCCAAATACATTTATATCATAGTTTATACGCAGTTAAACAGTCCAGATAAATGATAATAATTTATGATGGATAAAACAAGGCCGTTTAGGCATGAGATATGTAATAAAAATCACAATGAGTTTGAAATTCAAATACATTTGGTGGTTTGATTCAAGAACTCGTTTTTGGTAACTGAATGCAAAAAATATTCTTTTCCTTAACTATCTATCAGTCAACCTGACAAATTCTACCAACATTATTTATACTCTATTGAACCATGCTAATATATGTAATAGAAATTGGTGTGAAAGTAAAATAAATAATTCTGTTCTGTCATTTCTGTGCCCTTGTGCAGTTTAAAACCTTCCTTCGATGGAAAACAAAAGAAGATACTTTGAGAAATGTCTAGTTGGTTCAAACAATGGAAGTAAAAGAGGGTCTGTGTTGTTTGGTTACCAACATTCTTGAAGTATCTTCTTCAGTAATACAGAAAAAATGGTTAAAAATGACTTGACGATAATTTGATGAAAGATTGTTATCACAACCTATTCACTTAAAGTGATAGTATACCCAAAAATGTCAAATCTGTCATCATTTTGTGACACATGAACACACCCATTGTTTTTCATACAATGGAAGTGAATGGGTGCCAGTGCTGTTCAGTTACCAGCTTTTTTCAAAATATCTTCTTTTGACTTTAGCAAAAGCAACAAACTCATCTCAAACAGACTAAAATGTCAAGAGGGTGGGTGAATGTGAATTTTAAGTTAAGGATAAACTATCACATTTATACACATTTATGTTTTTGCCATACGCTTTATCCAAAGCGACTAATATTAGACTTACATCAGTGCAATCCCTGTGATCGGATCCCATGACTCGTTGCAAGCGGCATTCTATGACCGAGCTACGAAAAAGCTTCTCACTTGATTCCTGATAAATGGGAGACACAAACGGAGTACACTTATATTGTGAGAATGCCAAACAGTTGTTTTGAAGGATTGTTATTCTATCGGTGCACATGGGATATGCTGCGCTCCTTCATGCATTGCTAATGTAATACCTGTAGTGCCCTGTTCACATACTTGACGCCGGCCCCATGCAAAGAAACATACCGAAACCCATCATTTCTCACACAGAGACCTCACAGGTCCAACGAATAGACACTTTCATCCGTCCTGATCACACACACACACATCTGAAATGCCAACATAATAGCACACAATTATCAGTGAAGTGCACTGGAGATGCTCTTGGCTTCACACAGTAACCCAATAAAATGCTATTGATGTACTTTAAGTTGGGTCTCGGAGATCTGTCTCTCCATCACGTCTTTCGCCTTCACCCTCTTGAAGTGCTCGCTTGGCGAGGTGTCGTGGGCGAACGGAGGATTTAGAAGATGAGTGATTCAGGGTGGGGGGGATTAATATCCTGAAACGTAGCAGCAGATGGGAGATTTTTCACAATTGTGTGCTCGATGTAACCCGATCGTGTAAAGGAAACCGCTTTCATTGTTGCATGCTGCAAAGTGAGATGCTGCGGCACATATGCAACGTTCCATTCCGATTGCAATTAAGTGGTGGCTTTTGCATTGAACTCGAACATTTCGCCAAAGGAATAAACCGTCAATCAGTGGAACAGAGGTTGTCCGGTTGTCTTGATCAATTCCCGGTTTCCGTCGGGATGCAACAGATTATGATGCAGAATCAGGATGTTCTCCTGTGTTAACATTAGGCCCTCTGGATCGACACCCTCAGCTGAAAGTTTTTCATGTTTAGTTGTGAGGATGTTTAAGAATCAAAAGAGAATATTACGGAGAGGATCACAGAAGCCATATTGACGCCTAACACAGTTTGGGAGAGCGGATGCACCTTGCAGAAATGATTAATAATATCCCACAGCTCACTTTGTTTTAATGTGATCTAAAAGACCTTGTGATCGGAAAGTTCAGCAGTCCTGCCCATCAGAGATGAATCTGTGTCTTATGAGATGAAAGTAAATTATTCTGAACAAGCCTCTCTTGGATCATTACCCACAATCATAATATTCATTTAGTTCCACTGGGAGAGATCTTTTCACGGCCTTTGCAGATGAGTAACATATTTACAGCTGTCTAAAGATGTCACACATACATCACACGGATCTTAAGAGTAAAAAATATTGTCTAAGTTCTTATAAACACCCCTAATAACCATGGTTTTTACCACATTACATTTGCATTTATTCATTTTGCAGACGCCTTTTATCAAAGTAACAAGTATTGTGCAGTAGTCAATTATCATGGCATAGTAAACAGGGGTAAGATGTCTTATTCAAGGACACTTCAGTTATTGTCTGCTGGCATTGGGATTCAAACCCACAACCCTCTGCTTACAAGTCCAACTCTCAAACCACCAGACCAAGACTGACCCCAAAATCATTGCACTGTGAATATTGCTTTTTTGTTTTATTTACGGTAAAACCATACCTTGCAAAAATGTACTTCATGTTAAACCCATATTGAGAATAATTAAACATTAATTTAACATTGATTCAACATAAACTCCTTGTTGCTATCTGGGTAGTTATTACAATTTTATCAAGGTTACTCTATAGCAGGGGTCTCCAACCTTGTTTTAAGCGAGGGCTACCTAAGAAGATGAAATCATCCGGAGGGCTACTTGTTGGATATTACAAAATAATCAAAAATCTTTGTTAACCTTAAAAAAGTTAATAAATGTCAATACCAACTTACAGGCACAAATTGTATTTTAATGAAGAGGACGGATTTCAGTCAGGCAGGTCACATTATCCACAAGTACTACACTTTTTTAGGATTAATACCTAAAAGTTTTCATAAAGTGAGTCAAAGAAAATAAACAACATGCTGCCTTTATAATATGGCGCCCAATACCACTGAGGATGGAGGGCACCTCCAAAAGATCATGTGGGCTTCCAGGTGCCCGCGGGCACAACATTGGAGACCCCTGCACTACAGTAACCATAACTTGACTCTGATTTGTGTTGCTGTGTATGTCAAATGTTATGCTGGCAATTCATAATAGACGATATTATTGACTTTCAATGGTTAGATCATGGGTTTGATCCCAGGGAGTGCATATTCTCAGAAATACATTTGAAACATAATGTAAGTCGCTTAGAATACAATCATTTTACAATTGCATCAATTTAAACGTTATTGCTTAACAATCTTGGTGGCTTAATGCACTAGTCTTATGACAGAACACAAAAAAATATTTCGAAAAATGGTGGTAAGTGAACACCAGTGAAACCTCCGGCTTCTATTGTATGAATGCAAAACCAATGCAAGGTAATGGGTGCCGCTTACCAGCATTTTTCAAAATATCTTCTGGCTTTAAATCACTTAATCACTCTAAATTAGCAACTTAGGACCCATATGGTCAAACTTTGTTGAAGAAGCATATTTTTTTTAAATATTAAACTTGGTTATTAATAATTAATAAAATTCAACAATAAATAATAATAATAATAATAATAATAATAAATATAATAAATAATAATAATAATAATAATAATAAATAATAATGATAAGTAATGATAATAATAATAATAATAATGATAATAATAATTATAATGATAATAATAATAATAATAATAATAACAATAATAATAATAATAATAATAAATAATAATTAATGATGATAATGATAATAATAATAATAATAATAATAATAATAATAATAATAACAATAATAATAATAATAATAATAATAATAATAATAATAATAATAATAATAATAATGATAATGATGATAATAATAATGATAAATAATAATAATAAATAATAATAATAATAATAATAATAATAATAATAATAATAATAATAATAATAATAATAATAATAATGATGATGATAATAA
>CM065670.1:204886-229886 GCA_033220385.1 Triplophysa yarkandensis | reverse complement strand
GAAGATATTTTGACGAATTAAGGAAATCAAAACTGAAGCTCCTTTGACAATAATCAACATATTTCTCTTTTTGGGGCACCATGACTACCATGGTGCCCCAAAAATTCTTTGGCTAACATTCTTCTAACCTTTACATTTATAATCAACAATATTGTTGTTTCATTTACCAATGATTGTTAAACATGTTCAGACTGAGCAAACAGACCATTCTATATAGATAAATTGAATATTAACAAAATGTGTACGTCTAGATAAAAATGTAACTTTAATGAAAACTATTGAAATGGATTTATATCTTCACATGTTGTGTCTGTATATAATGTAAGATATCTTTAGAATGCTAAACATGTCATAAACACAGCATCAGCGTCATTTATCTCTCTATGAAGTGCATTTACATACATTAGTCATCAAGCGCCACAGGAGCCTTGACAACAGGATGGGTGAAATTATTCTCTTTTTTAGGCTGTTATTTAAAGGTTACATGCCTTAAGTGTCACATCTATCTTGTTATTTTACAAAACAACATTAAAACCCTATCTAGCTGAATAATTTGGTGCAGACAGCTCAAAAGATGGAAAGTTTAAGGAAGATGGAGAAACTTAAAACTCAGCAGATTTTACAGTGTACTTGTTTTAAACAGCCGTGCTTTATTCACAGGGCTCTAATAATTGTATTCATGACCTGACAAACCCAAAATTGATGAATCGTTCCAGCTAAACCACCGCCATTAGTTAAAAAATAATGGCTAGTGTTTTGTATACATATGTAAAGAACCTTCAACATAGACACATATATACATTTGCACGGGTGTAAAAGTTTCTACGCATTATCAAAAGGTGAAAAATGTAACCAAAAATGGTGACAGTACTGGGGCAAACTCTTTTATCGCCTTAATAAGAAGAACAGTTGAATTTTCTCTTGCTGTGAGAATAGATGTGTTCACCATTATTTGAAATCATAACACGGATTCACATCACAGATGACTGGCGACATTAAAACTGGTTTCTCACACTACCCATCCACAGCTCTAAAACAGCACCCGGCACATATGTAAGCCTGCGATGGTGAGAGAAATCCATACAGGACTTTGATTAATGCAGAAGGCTCGATCCTGAGAGAAGTAATCAGTGTCCTTGTCCCACTCGGAGAGAGAAAGAGAGAGAGAAATGGGCGAGATAAGGGGTGTAAGCATAGGGCCCTGTGTACATATAAGCGTGATGTTTTCCTGGTTTGTTTGATTATGTGGTTTGATAATGCAGACTATTAGACGTCCCAGGGGGTCTCGGGGAAGTGATTGAAAAAGTGAGGTTGCTCGGGGATGGAGGGGGTGTTGCTGACTCAAAGCAAAAGCTCTTGCTCCTAATGCTTAATGCTGTTCAGGATTATACCCTTGCTTTTGTTCTGAGTGCACTTCGCCAGATAACACACGTGTGAAGCATTTTGTGGTTGTGTCTAATGTGAGGATTGAAAATGATTTAAAGAAAATGATTCAGCACGGTATGAAAACTGCAGAACATGCTGTAGTGTATGTGGGTCACTTGGTGTCTTCTCCTGATGTCTGCCGTTCTCTGGCTGAGAGTCAATGATGAAGCGCTACGGCATGTTCTCCAGTAATGCACCATGATGCTCTTCACTTTGCTGTGATTTTTATGGCTCTACATCGGCCAAGATGAGAAACGTTCACTTAAGATCACTGACTCAGCGTCTCTCGCTGTTGCGGCACTGAGAGGGCGGTATGAAATGCTGGAGAAATGAAATGATCCTGCTGGATTTGAGGGTGTTTGTGTGAATATCTGCGGTTTCTTTTAATATGAATTTAATGTCACAGTTAGAAGCATGTTACATTACATTTTAAACCTCATGATGTCCAATTTTAGACCTGCCTGGGTCAAAATGTTTTTAATGAGAATATAAAATCTAAAAATTGCTATTCTATTTTGTTTCTTAAAGTGAATGTTGGTTACAGCTGGGTTCACTTTCAATATTTTTTGTCCTGTTTATCATAAGAGAAGATGTTTTGAAGACTTTAGGAAACTGACAACAATCTATACATTTTCTATATATCTATATATTTTTCTATATAGAAGTCAAGGTGCTCGAGAAGTCCTTTAGCTGACATTCTTCTAAGTATCTCCTTTTTTGTTTATAGGAACAAAGAAATGTATACACTTTGAGTCATTTTTATTTTTGCATTAACTATCCCTTTATTTAACACATTTGAATTATTGTGACAAATATGTTAAAAAACATTTATGATCTATTAGAAATGTGAACGTTTAATAATGTATTAACTGGAGATCATATTTAATCATAAGAAACCTTTCGAAATACATACTCCCCACCTCCATTACACTCAAAACCCTTTACTATTTTTACATGAAACAATTTACACACAAAAAAATAAAAGCTTTGAAATTAAATAAATATATTTCTCATATATTCATACATTTCTATTAGAATGTTTATAGAACAAATAAATACTTAACATAACTATTGGATTATTTTAATCATTTACAAAGTAAATCTATTTAATGCTTTTAAAATATTTCATTAAGTTAACTGTTTGTGACTTTTAGTAATCCACGTAAATAATTTTTTACGGTGTATGTGAAATATCTTTGAAGAATTAAAGGAAACAACAGGGTGTGCTGGATCTTGCTGGACCACAGAAGTCTTCTGCAGAAGCAATTTTCTGTGACACAGATAGGTGTAATACAATGACTGATTGCTGTGTGTGAGCTTGACAAAGATCAGGTCTGACTTTGGATTGTGCTGCAGATCCAATAAGCCGTAACCTGGACCTCTGAATGATATGTTTTATATGTGGATGTCTGTACGGGTCTTAAGGGGCTGAGCCCGTTTTTTGACCTGATGTGAATTCTTGCTTGGACTGCGAGAATACTCGATTGAATCTTGTTTGCCTGACACTGCTTTCAGTAAGTGTTAATTATCTTTAATTTATTTCGAGGTCTATTTTGTACTCAGGATAAGAGTGAGAGAGACAGTGAAAGTGCGAGAGAGCTCAGTTGTAATAGTGTAGTGTTTTTTAAGTATTATAATAATTATGAAATGGAAAAAAATCCCTTTTATATTTCATCTAAACATCATGAACTGCCGGACGGAAAAAAACTGGGTTAAAATGAATCTTTGCACTACAGAGGTACTCTTAATAAGATATTTGGTAGTTTGTTTTTGGCTTCGCTTGGATTCTCTCTCAGGCTACTGTGCCCCCCTCTAGTCTCACAGAATAAGCTTTCCGCCACCGCTGGCCTGGTTTTGTGCCAGTTCCATCCCCTCTAGTGGCCTTGGCACGCTTTTAAAGCACTCTCACCCAGCATGCCGAAGTACCGTGGCATTAAGCCGGAAACTTGGTTGGGCCAGAGTTCTGTGGCCGCCCTGCTCATAGGAACCCGCGATGAAAATCCAGTCTAGCATGAGCATAGAGTAATTCTATAGAGTAAAAATTAAGTTAAATTAAATTAAATAAATACACTTTGTAACTAGGAAACTACAGAACTGGATTACCTACACGAAATACACACGCTATACATAGACGATACTGGACAATAAACAGAGACACACAATGGGTATATATTGAGTCCTGATGATGATGAAATAGCAGACAGGTGGTGTGATGACAAATGAGACAGGTGATGGAACAAAGACGATACTGGGAGTCTGGATCCATAAGGAAAAACATTCACAAAGGGTGAAACGAGGAACGAACATCTTGTCACATATCTGTTAGCCCTTGCACTTTTTTATGTTTACTATTGTTTTGCAGTTCCTTATTAGTTCTGTTCCCCACAATTGTTCTCATCCGTGTATAATTTGTTAATCTTATTGGTTGTGTTTATATAATTAATGTTGTAAATGCGTATCAACTTTTGATATGCAATGACTCGTTTCGAGTTCAGACAGAAGTGAATGTGAAAGTGTGCCCTATGTAGGCTAGGATCAGGGTTCACTTTGGGTTCATGGACACAAATGTTTATTTCATTTGTCATGAATGGAAGTAATGCTTTTCGAAGTTTGTTTGGCACAAGCCGGATAATTTCAACTGCCAACCAGTTTTTGTTACTTGAAAAAATCCTGTTAGCCCATTTATGTCCCAGAAACTTCCACACTGCTTGAAAATCACAAAACAACACAGCCTAACAACCCGTCAGGCTTGTATAATCTCATCTAAACCTTGAATAAGAAGCACACTGTCATTATTCTGTCTCATAAATGTTTATGTGGGGTATTTTTGAGTCTTGGAAGATTACAAAGGCATCAGCCGGCAAGGTGAGGAGCTGGAAGGTTGAGCGTGAATCTGTGGAAAGGGGCTTTTCTCCTGGGGGACTTCTTCAAAAGAAATCTTTTGACACGTTTGTGCGAGAGAGCTTGTCGGGTGTATCTTTGAAAGCCAAAAAGCTTGTTATGTCAGCCTTGCCCAGGTAACTCCTGCCGACACGAGCACATCAGAGAATGCAAATACTCAATTACTGAAGATAAACCTGAAACATTTATAAAGCACAAAGATTTACATTATATGAGAATACGAGCTCTAAAATTACATGTTTCCGTCTATTGCGCCTGGCAGTGAAATATTCATTTTGTCTTACTGTGACAGCTTCTTTGCTCTGAAATCCGTCTGTGTCAATCAAATATTCTCTTTGCACATATTTCTGTATGATATCTGTCGGATTTCAGACGTCTTTGGTGTTTTTGGGTCTTGTGTCGGAGAAACACTTGTTTGTTTTGACAAAGACCAATTCACAACAAGTGTGTGGTCGGTGGATCAGAAACCCTCTCGAGGTTCTGAACAGTCTCTTTAATGCAAACACAGACTGTGTGCATGGAATGCAGGCCATAAGAATTCATGGCTTCATAGAGAGAAATAACTGTCATTGCTCAGTTGTTTGCTCTTTCATAGCTCAGGAGATCTCAGATGTTCTCCTCAAATTCCTTTAAGGTGAAAATAATAGATTCATAAAGATATTGGGGATTGTAGAGGTGAAGAGCAACAAAAATATAGATTTTGGTAAATTTGGAAATGTTTGGGTTCAAATGTGTTCTTCGATAATATCGCCTTTTGATTTCAAGCTTGATAAATCTGAGCTCAGTTTGAGACATTGAGGACTTTTCTAAAACTCTAATGAAAGATTTATTTTTTCCTAGAAGAAATATCTTAGACACAGTTGAAACTTAAGCAAAAATTCAATTCACTCTTCATTCAATCTCATTGATGTCTCGGAGTGCCTGAGATTACATTCATTTTCATATCGGCTTCAAAAACATCTACGAACTGTCCGTATCGAATCTTGCGACTGCAAAATCTCCAAAAAAAATGAATCCTTGAGAGAGTCATATATCCTTTGATGAAACATTATTTCTCTTTTAAGTGTGGATCAATGTAATAAAACTGTTGTAGAGATGAACGTCTTATAGAATTTTATTGTGTCGGGTGTCTTCTTGAGGGAAAGATTCTTTCTTGGTTTGTCAGGAATAAGAAGTCAGTAGGGATGAAGAAGAGCAGACGGATCATTTCTCATTTCTGACAGCACTAGAAGGATCCACAACACACATATAAACAGAGAACAGCTGTTAAAAACAGCTTTAAAATCTAAAAGTCATCACTTCAGTTCCCGTGTGAGAGGACGTTCAGTCGAGTGTCATACATCATATTATTATGACTGATATGGATAATATTTTTCTCATCTACTTTAAGACACAGAACAGGTATTTCAGTGTCTTTGTTTCTTTCACCCCAAAGTGTCATAAGGAGATTACGGATGGCTGTTTCATGGTCATGTTTATGAAGTTTTGATGCTGTCGGTAGGTTAAAAATATGCATAAATATACACAATCACGTTAAAATTGTGAGGTTTTTTGAAAACAAAGAACTATAAAAAAAATGTGTTTTTGAGTTTGTTTAACCAGTTCCACAAAAGCTCTTCTGTCTTTATTTTGTGTGTTTGGGCATCAAGCTGTCAAGGCCTAGCACAGGTGAACTGTGATGTAGTTACTGAAGCATTTCTTTTCTTCAAATAAAGCTTCTTCACTACATACGATGTGTATGTGCGTGCTCTTGTATATATCTTGTAATCCTAAAGAGTGTAGAAATCCACCTTAAATCCAAATGAAAAGTGTCCCGAGCCTCGGGCCACTTAACACATCTTGATAAAAGAACGAGCATGATTGTTATCACCGAGTCTGAGTCATGGTGCATCAAACTGAAAATATTCTCTTTTACACAAATGTATTGCACATGGAATGTTTCTAACTCCTCCAGGAGATCTAAATAAAGACACGAAGGTGGCCGAGGAATAGCGCGTGCTGTGAGTAAATGGATCTCGGGCCACACATCAGAGCGATGGGAGCCGGAGGAGGAACTTGAGCGGCTCCATGTTGGGATTGATCATTTTAAAGCTCTATTTTATTAAATAAGGGCTGGATAATTGAGTATTCCAGGAAGGGACAACTGGAAGAGCTGTTTGAGAAATGATGGTTGGTCGCTGATGTCTGTTTGGTTTTAATGGGAACGCTTAAGCTGGCTGGAGCCGAGCCAGAAGAGTTGAGGTCCAAAGTGGACAGAATTTTTTTGAATGAGACTGAAAGTCCCATCCAAAGAATGAGACACATAAACATCTACTGTAACTCAAACATTTGCATTATAAGTCTATGATGACTGATGAATTTACATGTCAATCAAATGACAGATGAATGATGATTTCTGTGTAAGTGGACGGAGCTTGGTCAAAACAGGACTATTCAAACACATTTCAAACAAACAGGGTCTTTGTGTTTACACGTTTCTTATCTAAACAAGATCATTCCTGGGTTCAGTTGACTCATCGTTTATTTTGTTATTTAAACTTCTTATCTCACTTCTCATTTTCTGAATATTGTTTATACATAAACAGAACTTATTCCTGTTGTCTTAAATGAAATGTTGCTTAGATAGACATCATAATGTAGAATTTAAAGCAGGAGCAATATTCCCAGGACACTTCATGTTCAAAATAACTGCTGAGTTTCTGTCAGAGGTTATACATTAGGAAAAATGGTGCCAACTCAATAAGAGGAACTGGCATGACAACAGTTGTCTAAAGGAGTGATTAAAATACATCAATTAATTCAAGGCAATTTTTGGCAACGTAATTTTTAATGAGAATAAACAATTAGTCTGTAAGTAATTTGTTTCGACCAATTGGATTGAAATTGTTCTAGTTTATCGGACATAATGTCACATGTATTTAAAGTCTTTGTAAGAGTAAAAAAATCCTGCTATTAAAGCAAAGGCTCCAGAAAAAAAGAGCAAAATATTTGAAAATTGAATTCTATAAATTTAACCAGAAGAATTCTATGAATTTGAAAATGTATAGAATTCTGTGTAATATATAATATATAATAATAATAATTTAACACATGTTATGTATTAAAGTAATTCAATTATGTAAACAATGCATAGATTTAATGACACATTTATTTAAAATATATGTTCTTACAATACATTCGTTTTAAAGAATGTATCTTTTTAAGTTTTTCAATACTTAAATTCGATTTATTTTGATAGTTTTTATTTGTGTTTTGAAATGATGGCTCACCCAGAAGTGAATGACCAGTCCAAACCTTTAGGAGTTTTAGTAACATGTAGAACACAAAAGAATATATTTTGTTTATTTAAGTTTCAATGAAAGTTTGCAACCGAATACCAGCGGCGCCCATTCACAACAGGGTAAAAAATGATGATATAATTTTCGTTTTAAGGTTATGTACTTAAATCTTTTTTAAGGAAAGCTTGCTGGTTGCATTAACACACCCTCTGTTGAAATTGAATAGACTCTGGGAATAAGAAACTGCTGATGAAGTAAAAGCATCAGTTGTTTTTCCAGTTCCAACTTGTAATATACAAAAACACAGTTCCCATGAACAGAAGATGAACACATCATCATGCAGCGAACATTGGTGATGTATATAGAGATCGGCTGTTTTGTATCCTGTCTATGTGGCTGGGTGTTAATCTGTTCTACTATGGCCACAGAATACTGGATCGTTTCTGAAAGCGCTGAAGTGGTTCTCAGTGCCGGTATGTATTATTCTAACCTGTGGATGGACTGTCTGGCAGACTCCACTGGGGTTTCTGACTGCAGATATTTCCCCTCCATGATGAACCTTTCTGGTAAGTCTGTTGAAACTGAGACGATGGGTCTTGGTTTGGGTGTAAATGGATTATTGCAGGTTTGTTATTAAGTCTCTTTCTGTGTCCGGCCGTTAGCCTTCCTTCATGTGAGCAGAGCTCTGGCCGTGGTGTCTGTGATTTTGGGCTTCTGGGGGTCTGTGCTTGCTCTCATTGGGATGAAGTGTACCAAGATCGGATGCTCCGAGGTCACTAATGCCAGGATTACATTTGCAGCAGCGTTGACGTTCATGTTATCTGGTGGGGAATATTTTATGGATATTCAATTTAACATTTAGAAGTGTGAGGGGTTCGATTTCTACATGCACACATTCAAAAACGATCAGCATTAATTTGTTCATTTATTCAGCATTTTGACATTCAAAACACAAAAGAAGATATTTTAAAGAATGTTACTGAACACCAGTAGCACCCATTCAAGTCAACTGTATGGACACAAAACCAACACAATGGAACGAGCGCTCATTTCCAGCATTTTTCAAAATATCTTCTTTTGTCTATACAATGAAAAATGTTTTATGTGGCTTAGTAAATATCAATAAACACTTTATTAACTTAATTAAATCTTTTAAAAACATTGAATAGATTTAAATGATAAAAAAAATATAAATATTTGAGTAAAAATACAACAGTTTCTTTCTCTACAATTACATTTCACTACAAATATACAATTTATTTTTGTAAAACACCAACCTTTTCATGAATTCTAAAATAAATATTTTGGTAACGTAGGTTTACCTATTTTTTACTTACGTATACATAATATGCAGTATATTTACTATGTTTCTAAAGCTTTTAAATTTACTACATTTTTTGGTGTAAATTGTTTTATGTAAAAACAATCCATTTTATTGAAGTGAACTGCAGGAGAAAGGTGCAGGTTTAATTTATTGGTGCTTGGAAAATTGCCTTTTATATTTTTTCTCTTCTTATAAAGAGTAAAGGTCGAATGCATTTTTTTAAATAAAAGTGTCTGACAAACGCATACATGTAAATCTTTGTTGTGTCTGCATTGCAGGATTCTGTGGTATGGTAGTGTACTCCTGGTGGGGAGACAAGACGCGTTCTGAATTTGTGGACCCATATTTCCTAGAACTTAAGTACATTTTTAAACCGTTTTTTATGATGGTTGTGTTTGTCTACCTTGAACTCATCATTCATTGAAATGACCTGTGTCTATCACAAGTTAAAACACTCTTTAAAGTTCAAGTTTGTGAAATATAGTTGGAATTAGTGGTGAGGTCATGAATTAAAACCAATGGCTCAATGCACCCCTCTCCCCTTACATTCCCTTTAAAACTCTATGGAGACTGACAAAAGACAACAATGTTGTCACGCTGTTTTTTTAATAAAACATTTCATGAATTTCATGACTTGTGTACAGCGTGTAAATCAATTTAGCTTATTTTAAGAAAATAAACCATTTTTTACTTGTAAGATATCAAATAAAAATATTTCAAAAGAGATAACTGTCATGTGTTTTTGTGTTTGCCAGGTTTGAGTTTGGTGCAGGTTTGTTCATCGGTTGGGGCGGATCATGTCTGATTTTAGGTGGAAGTGCCGTCATGTGTTATTTCTCTGGGAAAGAGTCATTCCCTAAAAGGTGGGACAACCCCCATTGTAAAGATCTAACAAAAAGTAATTTCTCACAGACAGTTGTGAAACATGCATGTTTTTGTCTTCTGTAAAGGTTTGATGTAAAACCCAGACGACCGCCGACTTACATGACTGCTCGTACAAGACGTCCGTACATGCTGCCTGGTTCCTCAAGACCCACGACCGTCATTTTTCCTTCTATATACCAATCACAAGGAGAAGGTAGAGGAAGTCAATTGAGTACAGGCAGGAGGGAAACACATGAAAGTCAATCTTCAAGCATCATCAGATCCCTACCACCCCCCATAGACTCAGCTGTGTGACCAGATGTGTGAAGAAACCAAAGAAATCACATAGAAATATTTGTGGAAAATAGTTTTATTTTCACTTTTCTGGTAAGATCAAAAAGATTAATGTTATTGCAAAAATATATTGTATGTCTATATGAGGACATCTTTGTCCGGTAACTTAAGTGTTAAATGAAAAACTAAAACACTATGTTTGTAAGGTGTTTTAGATAGATTTAAGGTGTAGTTATAAGAAAAAGTTTCTTCATACTTTACTCTAAACATCTGATTTACTGAGAGTCACTTCAATGAAAAATGCTGTAAAGTCAGAAATCAAATGTTATGATGAGTATAAATGTAATTACTGTTGTGAAAAAAGTTTGTTTGTTTTTATGTCTGAAAGCATTCATGTTTACACACTAAATGGTCAATAAAAGAATTTGAAAGAACATTTCAGTTTTTTTAAATGAACTTGCTTTATTTCTGCGGTTTAGGCACTAGAGATTTTATGAGACAGACCTATGGGACAGAGAACACATTAACAATGGTCGACTTTAACAGTAAAGGCAGCTGTATCGGGTGATGACATAACCACTCTTAAACTCAGGGATGACATCATTGTTCAGGAAATGTGTTATGCATTACTGCTGTAAGACTGACAATCCCACCATTTTATCCAATAATTTTTTTCAGACCACATTTATTTGTATAACACATTTTACCATTACTATTTATAGTGAAGCTGAGAGTAATAACAAACTGAACTGAACAAACCTCCAAAGAGGAAGAGACTTTATAACTACCAAGACATGTCTTATAATAGCCCTTTCATTGTAAAATACTTCATGGCAAAATATTGAGATCCTTTTCATGTTTCTTCTTAATTTAAAGGTTTCATATTTTATAAAAAAAGATTTGCACGTCTGTGTTCATAATACATTTCTTCATTCTGCTTTGTTTAGTATTCCACTCTTTTAGGATTGTGGCATAAACAACCCTGTGTCTAATGATGCGTAGTTTCAACTATCTGCACCCCACCTCATTGTTAATAGTGTTCTGTAACGTATGGCCAGTTATGTTCAATACAAACAAACGTTTCTATTAGAAAAGAAGGAAAGAAAGAAAGAAAGAAAGAAGAAAAGAAGGAAGGAAGTAAGGAAGGAAGGAAAGAAGGAAGGGAAAAAAGAAGGAAGGAAGGAAGGAAGGATAGAAGGAAGGAAGGAAAGAAGGAAGGAGGGAAGGAGAAAGGAAAGAAGGAAGGATAGAAGGAAGGAGGGAAGGAGAAAGGAAAGAAGGAAGGATAGAAGGAAAGAAAGGAAGGAAGGAAGGAAGGAAGGAAGGAAGGAAGGAAGGAAGGAAGGAAGGAAGGAAGGAAGGAAAGGAAGAAGGAATGAAAGGAAGAAGGAAGGAAGAAAGAAGGAAGGAAGGAAGGAAGGAAGGAAGGAGGGAAGGAAGGAAGGAAGGAAGGAAGGAGGGAAGGAAGGAAGGAAGGAAGGAAGGAGGGAAGGAAGGAAGGAAGGATAGAAGGAAGGAAGGAAGGAAGGAAGGAAAGGAAGAAGGAATGAAAGGAAGAAGGAAGGAAGGAAGGAAGGAAGGAAGGGTGGAAGGAAGGAAGGAAGGAAGGAAGGAAGAAAGGAAGGAAGGAAAGGAAGAAGGAATGAAAGGAAGAAGGAAGGAAGGAAGGAAGGAAGGAAGGAAGGAAGGAAGGGAAAAAATGAAGGAAGGAAGGAAGGAAGGAAGGAAGGAAAGAAGGAAGGAAGGAAGGAAGGAAGGAAGGAAGGAAGGAAGGAAGGAAGGAAAGAAGGAAGAAAGGAAGGCACACTAGATGAATAATTTAGGCTTTATAAAGTAAGAGAGAAACTTACATCTGTTTAAACACCACTGGAGGGCGCCAGATACCAAGAAAAGAATCATTCTTGCTCATTGAATCGCTAACTTTAAAAAAAACACGGTGTGTGCACAAACCCTGAATAAATAAAACACATGTCATCCTTTCAGTGAGTATTTGAGTATGTGAACACAACAACACTTTTATTAAAAGTACCATTACATATGCTGTCAAGTGCTCCAACGAGCAAGGAGGGTTTTCCAACAGCAAACATAAAATAAACAAAACAGAAATGTTTAAAAACTTAAACAGGATGGGATGTCTCGTGTGCCCCTCCCCCCCCCTCCCTGAACCCCGTGCCCCTCCCCCCCCCTCCCTGAACCCCGCAGCAGATGAGCCGAGGCGCGCTTCAGGAATGCGCTGCGCTGCGTGACGTCACACGAGTCTGGACCTCTTTCGGGGATCTTCGGGTAAGAAAGTTTCCTTAAGAACTAAACTCTGCGCTAACTTCTTCTCCAGAGCCTGATCGACTGACGTCATCAAACTTCTCTGTGGATGGATGTGAATATAAATGTGCTTTATTTCATCCGTTCTTCCCGTTAACTGCTGCTGCTGTAAACATGGCTGATAAGAGTCCGGGCTCCGAGGCTTTCTTCACTTCTCCTGACTTTAATTCTTTTGTTCTTAAGGAACTTGTCCAAACTTGAGATGTTCTGCTTGGGATCTTGGAAGAAAAAATATCCCGGAGATTTTTAACGTCGATAATGTTTGTAAAACACTTAAATCTTTATTTAAAACCTTTAATCAAACACAATATGTTTGTTTTCTGTATGTTGTGATGTTTTAAAAAGTTTGAGCAAATAAAGTGAAATAAAACAAGTTTAAATAATACAACAAAACGTGACAATCAAAGTTTATTTTAAACATTGTGATTTAAAACATACAAATATAAATCTTAACAAAATCAATTAGTTGTTGTTTAAGTGTGACGACATTATGTTCATTTTAGTGATTTTAATTTAAATTTAAATAATCATGTTTTGTTGTTTTGATGTTTATTTACATTGCTAATTATTTACAATTACTACATTTATTTTAATTGGAATATCTTGTTTGTATTGACACTGTTATTATTCTAATAATCATTGTGTTTATTTTAAACATTATAATTTAAAACATAAAAATATAAATATCAACAAAATGTGTTTTTATTTAATTATTTGATATTTCAATAGTGTGACGACATTATGTTCATTTTAGTGATTTTAATTCAAATAATCGTGTTTTGTTTATTATTTATTTACATTTTGAATTATTTACAAATACTACATTTATGATAATTGTAATATCTCGTTAATATCAGCGTTTTTATTCTAATAATCATTGTGTTTATTTTAAATATTTAGACCTTTAACTCACACGTGCTCGTTTCCTCTTGTCTCGCGCTCTTGTTTCCATAGCAACGCCCAGGACGCTCTGACACGGCGACGGGAGCGCGCTTAGCTCTGATCATTGATCAACGCTTGACAATTAAACCTCAAGATGGTAAGAAGACCCCCAGCGTTCAACAGCACGAGGTGGATTTCATGTTATTTCCTGTCATTGGTGATTATAAACGTTTTAATGTATGATGACAGTCACGTGGAGGTGTGTTGCTGTTGTTAGCTGGTAACCATTAGCTGCTGTGCTTGAATCAATTTGTGTGCAACCTTGAAATGTAGACTTGTAACGCATGTCTGCGACGCCTTTGTTCCCTCCGCAGCCATTCCACGAGAACGTCTATTACCCGTACCCGTCCGATCCCCCGGGAACTCATTCCTCGGCAGGGATCCCGTCTCTCCTGAGCTCTCCTCAGAGTCAGCCGTCCTCCGGCAGCCACAACAGACCGGCGATGTCCGGACCCCTCACCTCGTCCGGAGCCGGCACCGGCGTCCCCTTCAAGTTCCGGGCCCGGCGTGAGAGCGTGGACTGGCGTCGGATCAACGCCGTGGACGTGGAGCGGGTGGCCTGTGAAATGGACTTCAACGCTTTGCAGGAGCACATCGCGGCGGTGACGTTTTGTAACGTGGAGGGCGAACGCTGCCCTCGCTGTCAGAGCCCCGTGGACCCGGCGCTGATCAAGCTCTTCCGGCTGGCTCAGCTCACCGTGGAATACCTGCTTCACTCCCAGGATTGCCTCAGCGTCAGTCTGCAGGCGGCTGAGGAACGCCTCGGGATGGAGGCGAGGGAGAGGGAGCAGCTCTGCATCCAGCTGCAGAAAAAAACACAGGATGCCAAAAACCTCAAGGAGGAACTGAAGCAGAGGAAGAAGATCATCACCTCTCAGCAGGTCATGTTTAGCGCCGGGATGAGCGCCAATTACCACAAGGTCTGTGAATGCCGGGGTGTTAATGTTTGTATTTGCATTTCCATTGTGCCATCACCTCCCCCAACAGTCGGCCAGTTTATCGAGGCTTGAAAGTGTATTTGTCACGTTCCATGGTGAGAAACGTTGACTGTGGAGTGTAGCAGTGACCAGGACGTATTTTCCATCTACATGGATTACAAAAATGAATCAGATATATGACAAACCAGATCAGGCAGTTCTCACGTTGGATCCCGAAAACTGAGCATCGAGTGACAACACAATACACAGCGCATTATGATGGCATTGTATTGATTGGCGTTTATTGAAAAAGGGGATTTAGGTATTGTGCAACATTATTTTTTAATAGCAAATACAAAATATACTTTAATACCTAACCACAAGGAGGATCGTATGCTCCTTATAAGTTTGGAAGTATACATTCTGTTTGCTATTAAAAAGATTCAGTATTCAGACTTGGTGTCGCTCAAGTATACTCGCATGATACATTACAAAAAGTATGTGAAGAAACAAATTAAATGTACTCAGTCATTAAAACTGTTAAATGACACACGAGTACAGGATATACAGCACATTGATATTAATACTCATGCTTACTTGCTAAACATATAATACAGACAATGCCTTACACTACACAAAAAACAACAGTTCTCAATGTGCTATGAGCTCACGATAGTATTTGTGCTGTTTAAAGGAAAAGTTCTGTGATGAACACTGAGAAATATATTTGGAAGAATGCTGGTAGAAGTTCTTGACTTCATTGACTATAATAGTAGAAATATTACGTTATAGGAGGGCATCACAGGTAGTTTTTGCCAGTCCTATGTTAAAGTTAAGTATCCATAGAGTGGAACTGTGTTGTTGATCTTTCCCAAAAGTTTTTGGTTTCCTCACATTTACAGAAGACAGATACATCATTAAGATTGTTTCCGGAAAAAGTCAAGCTCTCGCAGGTAGGCCGTGAGCAGTGTTCATGACCAATCTCCCCGCGAGAGCTTCTCCAGGAATGTACACGTGGATGCTTATGCTCTTCTGAGCTCTCTGATTGGTGCATTGGCGTGATTTTACGTACGAATTGACAATAAATAACAAGTGATTTAATGACGGTGATAGATTTAATATTTATAAGTACCTTTCGAAGCTTTTGGCTGTGCCGGAGTAGTGTTTTGAGCACAGCAATACTAGATCATGCAACTAAAGCACTTATTATGCATGAAACAACGTGATACCCCTCCTTTGAAATCTTTTTGTTGTGTGTTGTTGTTGTGACAAAAATAAATATTTTGAAGAACGTAGTAGAACAAAAATTTCGGGGTCATTTTGACTACCATTTTTCTTTTCAATACAGTGTTTGTCAGAATTGTTTGGTTCTATGCATACTTCTAAATATCTTTCTGTGAATTTAACCCAACAAAGGAATAACATGCATGTTAGGAACAACTAGAAAGTGAGCAATTCATGAGGATTACATTTTTAGGTGAACTATCCCTTTCCGCTTTGATTGTACATTAAGTATGTACTTCATCAGTTTAGTATATGAGATATTTATCCGGACTAAATGAAGTGTTGTCTAACACTTTAAAGTCTATAATCCCGCCTACAGGCCGGGACAGGATTAGCTAATCAGACGCTTTGTTTTTTGGAAACGGCGTTCAGGATTTGGCGA
This sequence comes from Triplophysa yarkandensis, assembly GCA_033220385.1. Lineage (NCBI taxonomy): Eukaryota > Metazoa > Chordata > Actinopteri > Cypriniformes > Nemacheilidae > Triplophysa > Triplophysa yarkandensis. The sequence goes on along the minus strand of CM065670.1, from coordinate 213,956 downwards.
GTGGAGCAGATGGTGTCAGCTGGCAATGATGACTTGTCCTCCACTTCTGAGAGATTTAAGAGGAAGAAACAAATCAAAGTGCCCTGCCCCCAGCTCTCTTACCCCCCAACCGCCCCCCAGCTCCCGGTGTTCAATGCATGGTACGTTCATTTCTGAACGTTCATGTTTTGGTGATTGGGAAGTCTGCCTTGGTGTTGAAGATGTGATGATGAAAAGGCTTTATCAGTTGTTTGATTATTTGTCGTGTCACTATCACCCCTGATAATGGGCAGCTGTTGCCACGGCAACACCTGGTGTTTCATGCAGTTACTAAGATAAGCATATGTGCCTGATGGCAGCATCTTAATAACAGCAGAGTCTTCTTGAGAGAAGCTATTGTAATTATAATTTGAATAATTTTTAATTAAATTCAATAACATCTGTTACAGAACTTTTCAAATTTTTACATTGATTTATAGCAGTTTTGCATAAGAAAAATACTAAAGAAAATTAAGAATATCCAGTATCCGAATATATTATTAAAGAACTAATGGGTTTTAAGACAGTTAATATGGTTATCCTCATAGATATTTGTAGTTTTATTATTATTTTATGTTGGCTTTTATATTCATTATGCAATACGTATATTTATATATTTATTGTTTTATTATTTTAGCTAATAATTTATGCGCTTTTGTTGTATTATATGGTTTGATTGTTGATACTATTGCTCTGTAAGTTTATTAAATAAATTGCATTAGAATATTCAAATAATTTTAAATAAAATAAATAAAAACAGGTCAATTAATTTATTGATTAAGTTTTGTTTAAATGTCGGTGATTTGGAAAATGCCAGCATAATAATAGCATAACAATCATAAGATCCATCCCTTTTTTCAAATTATTACAAACCAATATTTTTAAATTGTTAAGTTGATGTGTTATTACAATGGTTTTGTCCTCAATTATGTACAATTTTAGATCACATGACATTTTTGTTTTGTTACAGCGTCTGCTGAGGCTGCAGATTGACACAGATGAATCCCTGTTTGCTTGGACTTTTTAAACACATAATTGCATTTCGCAGTTCATTTGTTAAGTTATGGCAGTGCAGCGATGTGATTATGTCCCACAGAGGATGCATTATGAAGACAGTCTGTCAGATAGAGCAAGTTTGTCTTATCTTGTGAGTGGTATCAGTGTCAATGTGGTTAAATATGAATGAGAGCACCAGACGCCTGTTTCGGCTGTTAAATGTGCTGTGTGATGCGAACTTCTGTAGATCCTCTCTCCTCATCTTTGGATGAACTGGAGCGTGCCTCGCAGCGAGAGGTAGAGCGTACCGTCATCCCTCCACCACCCGGAGTTTCCATAGAAACCGGCCCACCGTGTCTCTTGGTATCATCCATGAGTGGAGTGTGAGTGATGGTTGTGCTGAGATGTTCCGGCACTTGCCGGTCACCTGAGCTGGCTCATGTTAACTTTGACCTTCAGCAATGGCTCTGCTGGGTTTTATTTTGCCTGAATTATTGGTGGATATTCATGCAAAATATGAATATTCTGGAATTCCCAAAATGATTGTCTTATTTGCTCTTAAATGAAAAGGATTTTATAGATGTTGACAAAGATGATTTAAAAGAACAGAGCATATCAGAAAGTCATTTGCCGGCGTGGCACTGATGATGCCAATGTCACCACTTTCTGTGATCGTATGAAATATTTTTGATAAAATGTACATTTCCTTACACAGATATATAATGCAGGACAGACTTCTGAGATGGAAATGGTTTTCTTAAATAAAGATCTTGATTTTGGTTGATTTTCAGTGCCAACATTGCGAAAAAGCCTTCATGAACGCCTCCTTCCTGCAGAGTCACATGCAACGCAGACATCCAACAGAGTTTGACATCAGTGAGTTAAAACCGTTTGCCCAATCCAAATCATGATGCATGTCTTCTATTTCGTTTTATAAAAAACAAATTGCATTTCAGAACTAATGACGGATAATCAGAAAAAGATCCAGACCATGAAGTTACAAGATGAGATCAACAAACTTCAGGAGCAGTTGACTCTGGTCACGTCACAAATGGAGATGCAGCAGAAAGACTACACGGCTAAACAAGTGAGCAAGAGCTGCTATTAAGAAACACAAGAGATGCTACGTTTGTCAGTATTTTGATCTGTATATTGCTTTCCTCCAGGATAAAGAGCTCAATCAGAGGCAGGAGGAGTTTAAGAGACAGTTGGAAATCTGGAAAGAAGATGAATATAAAAGAATGAACAGCAAAATAGATGAAGTCAAACAAGCGTGTCAGCGCGACATGGATTCAATGCACCAGAGGAATAGGAACCTAGAAAATGTATGGACAAAGTTAAATAATTCTTATGCGAAAACACTGACCCAATGTTTTTTGAAAGGTTATGTATTTATTATAAATGTCTTGTTCTTTTAGGAGCTGTTAAAATTGACACAGATGAATAAACAGGAGAGCTCAGCGGCAGTACAGACACAGCCTGGTACCCCAGCCAGCACTGAACACTGGCAGGAGGTGGTTAAACTTCAACAGAAACTTCACAAACAGGTAAGATATACATGAAGTTGTGTAGATTCTGTCATCATTTATTCAACTTGTTGTTCTGTCATACCTGTGTGAGCGCAGAACACGAATTAAGATATTTTGAAGAAAGTTGGTAACTCAACAGCAGTGGCACCTATTTATTTCTAACAGGGTTCTTAAGTCCATGGGAAACCTGGAAAATCGTGGACTGTCATTTTCAAGGACTAAAAACAAATAATAGAGATTGTCTCTTATTTTATTAAAGACTCACTGTGGCATATTTGACATGGATTTTGTTTCTTATTTAGGTCATTAATATTTACATTAAAGTTATGTAAAGGTCATAGAATTTTACTGCTCAAATCTTTATGAACCCTGATCTATTGTATGAACAGAAAACATATACTAGTTAATGGGCGTAAGTAAGACACATTCTTCATAATATCCTCTCTTGTGTTCTGCAGAAGAAGAAACTACATATATAATTTAGTTCGTAAGACACATATTTTCCACCAAGCTAATGTTTTTTGATTTTTTACTCTTCAGGAAGTGAAGTGGTCAGACAAAATGCAAAAACTGAAGGAGCAACATGACAGCGAGAAGAATCTGGTGGGTCATTGTATTATGGAATGTTGTTTTTTATGTGTTATGACAGTGACAAAATTGGATCTTTTATTATCTGTGTGTCGTTTCAGCTTCAGGAGGAGCTGTCAAACCTGCGACATGTGGTGTCAGAAGGGAGAGAGGAGTCCAGACGTCACGTGCAGGAATTGAGCCACAGGCTTCAGGAGCAACAGCAGATTATTACTTCACAGAATAAACAGGTCAGTAATGCAGTCCAGTGACACAGGAAGAGTCCCGCGTGTTCAGGATATCCTCTATTACTGCTGCTATCCACAGTCTTCATTTACAGGAACTCTACGGGTGGAAAGCTATTAAGATTATACAGATCTTTTATCTTTTAGAATTTATCTTTTTTAAAAGTTACCTTTTACAATTTTTGATTAAAATATTAAGGGATTAATGAGAATTCATCCATTTAAGCTTTTTTTTTTTTTATCACAGATGAAACAGATCTCATCAAAACCTCAAACTGTCACAGTTCAGCAGGATGGTATGTTAACATGTAAAGTGAAGAAAACCTTTCGGCATTGCAGAATTTCTTAGAATTTATGTAGTTTTATTTTTAAAAATCATTAAGATAAATTTTAAGTGTTTCTTTTTGCAATTTTGATTTGTGTTTTAGTGGTGTCTTGCTCAGCTCCAGAGACGAAAGCTAAAGTGATGGTTAGTGGTAAGTCATCCTGTGGCATCCTACACTTATATTGTGATTTTTGTTTAATTTAGTTTAGTTAGTTTAGTTGTTTGGCCTTGTTAAGACCTGTCATCATCAAAGCCTGTGAATAACATGGTAGAAGACTCTTAAGGTGCACTTCATTTCATAACAATATCACTCATTATACATTCTTTGGTCAGTTAGTTTTACTTCTGTTGACTCGTGCTTCTAAATTACGCATTTGGTTACACTTAAATTATTAATTTTTGATCGTTTTTATGGCCTGTTTACATCAAGGACTATATATTACTTTTTTTAATGATGACAAATTTTAGAGAACAGCAAAGGAGTTCCACACCAAAAAAGTTTTAAAGGATTGTATTCAACTATTTTACATTAAACATGATAGTTATAGCAATCACACATTTAAAATGTTAAACTGCGATTGACAATCTTATAAATAAAAACCAGTAGTTATTGTCATAATTCTTGGTGTAAACTGACCTATTCATCTATTTTTGGTGTCACTATACCATTAACATTAATTAATAAATAACGAAACAATAATCATCAATGTTCTCAACCCAGCACATTATCCAAAAGTATCGGAGCAAACACGTCTCAGTCCATTCGTAACTCCTTTCACTCTTCTTCTTTCAATCGTCATATTAGAGCGGTTCAACTCAGTTCATACTCTGGATCCTATAGTGGAGCTCTCTGAGGAAGATAAAGGTAAACGTGATGAAACGTGATGGAATTTAGTGCTCCGTGGCTTTCTGGCATGCTGTCTGCATGGATGAGTCGCTCAGATCTGCTGTTGTCAGTCTGTCAGCATGTGTCCGTCAGCCGCTGCACTAAAGAGGTTCATATTTCACAGATGATCATTTAAAACATCTGTCTGCTCAGATTATACAGCATGTGTGTAATCAATAGACAGGTTTGAGAAAGAGAGATGTAGCCAGCGCAAAAGATCCTATGTTGTTCTTTATTATTTTATTATTTGTATGTGTTTGATGCATCGCTGAAATGGTCATTCCACAATAACGTTTTTAAGAAACCTTAAACCATATAATATTTAGTACCTTATTTGTAAATTAACAGATCCTAATATGCTTGTACATTATGACATTTGTTTTAAATCTGGGTCAAAACTATAAAAACTTTTTAGATCTTTTTATTGAAATAAAATAGATTTGGAAAATTAGCAACAGTATCAAGTAGTTTAATTTGACGTCCTTAAATTATTTACTGAAAATAAAAATAACTATATAAAACATTTAAATAAAATATTTAACATACATATCAACATTAATAAAGTACATTCGAAAATGTTAATCCATTAATAAAAAAAATACATAGAGAATAAAACAACAAACAATCATTTTAATAAATATTGAAACCGAGCATTTAAAAATACACCCATTTAATCCAATGACATGTGTTTGTAGAATGACTTGACAGTTGTTTTTTTGCATGCGCCAACATGTACGATCATCTGCAAATATGGGTCTGAATCATGTTCATCTTGCATTTTCAGAATCCTCAAGCATCTCTGAAAGTCATCCAGAAAGCCACTCGTGGAGGCAGCAGGTGGAAGAACTCTTAAGGAACCCGAGCTTGAGGAGAGACATGCGTGTTGCTGCCCAGCAGAACCTCGATGACAGACTGAGGAATTTAGGCATCAAGGTAGCACAATTTAACCACAAGATCTTCTCATGAGATCAACAAAATTCACAGTTTTATAACCTTCTTATTTTGTTGTTCAGGGTGTCACAGGTGTGTCTAAAGGTGTGTATAAGAGCGCCATAACCCAGATAACCTCAGAACGTCAGAATAAACAACAAGAGGATCTGGCATATCGGAAAGCACAGAAAGAAATCAGCCGTAAACTTGAGCAGAGGGTGAAGGAGAGGAATACAGAGGAACCAGCCAAACCCAAACAAATAGAACAAGGTCAGGACCTGGCATTCAATATAGTCTCTCTCAAAATTTGAGTTCATTTATAATGTTATAAAAGTATTATTCTAATGTTGATTTCATAGTTGAAGGGGAATGGTCACAAATGTTTATTCTCGCATTTTCTGCCTCATTTCATGGTAAATGATGTGGAATAGATTTAAACAAATACCCTTCTTATCTGTTACAAACAGATAAAAAATGTGTTAAAAACACTGTTCAGCTGCAAGCTAGCTGAATACATGTGTAGTTTTATATTTTCTTTCTCATTCTCCTCCAGTGATTCAATCTAGACCCAGGTCCGGCAGTTTTCCTTCCACGGTAACTCGTGTGATGTCGGGCCCTACACCTAAACTACAGCAAACCCCACAGCCGACTCCCCGCAGCCGGACAAACACCCTGCCCAAAACCTCCACACCACTACAACAACACAAGTACAAACAACACTGTTCACTCAAACACATTACACAACCTTTAAATCAAACCTTATTTATCTCTCTATTCAAATGTCCAATGCTTATTTTGGGGTAATTGAAAAAATCATTTCACTCAAAAAATGTTCATATGTCCCATCCTAGCAGAACGCCACCATTCAGCTCTGATGAAGAAACATCTGAGGAAGAGGAGGAATCTGTGGAGGAATCCCCTCAAACACAGAAGAAAGCTCCCCAGACTCTTAAAACACATCAGCGCTCAACCCCTCGCACACCAATTTCAGCAGAAAGAACGTCTGTGACCGCACTGACCGAGAGCGACAGCGACTGGTCGGATGGCAGCGAGATGGATGAGATCAACATCTCACAGCTGAACAAACACACGGACCAGAATGGAAACGTGGAGAAGATGTCTTATAGTAAGATCTAATCTCACATCAGAAACAATATCACATTGTCAGCTTCATGCTATATCACAAATATTGTATTTTTGTAGGTAATGTCAAAGTGCTTGGCAAAAGCCTGGAGAAGCAACTGGAAGCACGAGGCCCAAAGAAACCAGCAGGGGCTGTAAATACATTTCTAGAGATACCAACAGTTGTCAAAAACATTAAACAAACTGACAAGAAAGATATGAAGGTAAAATCAGTATCTGGTGGAAATTTCATCATGATGCAACCTGTTTTTACTCGGTGACATTTATCTTTCAGTACAAAGATGAAGATGATGATGACGACTGGGACATCTCCTCTCTAGAGGACGTGCCAGCTGTGTCCAAACCCAGTCGTAGCCCCGCCCCCATCAGGAGAAGTCTGGACAAGAGTCTGGACACCAGCACCAGTGTGTGGGGCTCATCTGCCCCTAAAGGACAGAAAGCAGGTACTTAAAGTTCCATGTTATCAGGAAAGTAAATATTTGACACATGTAAAGATGTGATTCTCATCACACGTGTCTGTCTGTTTGACAGGTCTGACAGACGCGGGAACCGGCAGCACTCTGAAGAGCAGTTTAGTGACTGTTAGTGACTGGGACGATTCAGACGAAATATAAAAACAACAAGCAAAATTAAACCAAAAGATCAACAAAACCATACACCTTATTTTCATAAAAAAAAATTTATATGTAGCGTTTTTAGTGATCTCAGGCTTCAGTGATCATTCAGGGACAGACAACACCAGCATTTTGTACAGATTTTTATATTCACAGTGTTCAAGTGATAAATAATAAAATACACTAGGTACTGAAAAACAGCCAAGGGATATTGCACTTTATAAAATGTATTCATACTTTTTGATAGTTAAACTTTTAAATGTACCTCTCCAATAGAATTGTACGGTAGCCTCAACATACTTTTGTGTATATGTGTAGAATATTTGATATCTATGATTTTGTCAAATGATTAACTGTATAAGCACTCTGTTTTATTGAGAAACTTGTCCACAACAAAGACATCAATCTTTGTTTTATAATGTTTATTTTGTTTGAACATAGAAATCTTTTTTTATTTTTTATTTGACTGCATTATTAATCCTGATAGAACACATGTGGTAAAACCATGTGGATTGAACTGCCCGAGACCACATTGAACATAAAGTAAATCAATCCACCTTTAAATCCATTATTTGTCGATGAGCTGGACTTCAGAAGACTGCGTGTGTGTGTCTGGAAGGAAGGATTTTTCTAAGGAATAAGGAGGATGGGCTCCCTTCAACTAGTCTTGTTTCTTTCAACAGTTCTTCCAAGCATTTTAAGGAGTTATTCCTTGCCACTTTAGTCTTAAACTGATTTTACTGTTAATGATGCAGGATTATGTTTCACATCTCATTCAACACATTGATTTCCTTTTACATTAAATCTACAATATTTATATACTTTGTGCCAATGGGAACAGAGCTGATTCATTTGTTTAGACCTAGATATGTGATGTCTTTATTTTCAAAATTTTTGTGGGATAGCAAATATACAGGATTGCAACAGGGATACAAAGCTTCACCTATGTTAATTACTGGCACAACACTGTTCTTGTGCTAAAGCATGTGACGGCACAATAAGTCAAATATTTGATATAGTAAATCAATATTGTGAAATAATTCGAACGCTTGCTATAGATGAATCACACAGCCGAATCTATGGGTGCTGGTGGGGATCTGAATGCTCTTGAGTGTTGGCTTTCTTGTGTTCCTCTCCTGCTGTCACCCATTACATTTCTCTGTCCTCTTTGTGATTGGTATATAGAAGGAAGGATGAGGGTTGTGTGTCTAGAGGAACCTGGAAGCATGTATGAATGTCTGGTAGGTGCTGTCATGTAGGTCGGGGGTCTTGTGAGTGTCTTAGTAGACCTGAGAGGAAGAGAAAGGCCATTGTGTTAAAGTTCTGCCACATTTTGGGGTATGTGTCTCCTAAATGCAATGAAATCAGCCATACTTCTTTGGAATGACTCTCTACCAGAGAAATAACACATGACTGTACTTCCACATAGCATCAGACATGATCCACCCCAACCGATGAACAGAGCTGCTCCCAACTCAAACCTGCAAACACACATACATCAGTTTCATATTGATCACCTGATTTCTGGATTTGGCACAAAACATGATGAGCATAAATACACTTAATAAAAACACTCGTTACATACTTCTGTTCCAAGTAATATGGATCCACAAAGTTTGAGCGTACTTTATTGCCCCACATGGAGTACACTATTATTCCGCTGAACCCCTGTAAAACACAGACAGTTTATATTAACCAATTTACATTTCCTACTGTGACAACTGCTTGCCACAAATAGTGTCTTACCAGATGCCAAGTACGTCAAAGCAGCTGCAAACAGAATTCTGGCGTTGGTGAACTCAGAGCCTCCAATTTTG
>CM065670.1:166790-199290 GCA_033220385.1 Triplophysa yarkandensis | reverse complement strand
ATGGTGTCTATTACTGCATTGTCACAAACATCCTGGATGCAGACGTGCTTGCTTTCAGGGTCACCATACTGCCACCAGATATTGAAGAAGAAGATGTCAATGGAGTCCAAATCTCACAAAGTCTTGGACAGAGTGTACATCTTGACTGCACTTTATCCAGCAGTCCACATGCTTCGGTTCACTGGATACTTCCTGATCAGACCATTCTAGACAAATCTGTTAAAAACAGAAAGCTTTACAGAAACGGTACGTTGGAAATACATGGACTGACTTTACAGGACTCAGGATTTTACAGATGCTTAGCTGTGAATTATCTTGGAGTAGATTTGATTACCTCTTCTGTTATAGTTTCTGATGAAAGCACAAATCTAAGCGAGATAAAGAAACAAGATAAAGTGGACACCAGAAGATTTTATCCTCACAGTGAGGAGTCAATGAGCCTCTCAAGAAGAACAAATACTTGGATAAAGTCCCAGTTACATAAAGCTTCCACTGGCAGAAGAGCCAACAGAAGGAGTGGAGTCACAGCAAGACAAGTCTTTAATAAAGCAACCAGAAAACGATATTCTCAGAATTCAAACCTTTTTATGAAGAATACTCAAGATAAAAGAAGAAATGACACACGCAAAGATCAATCATATGACAGTGACATAACCTCTGGGGATGGCGAGGATGAATTTGCTGTCATGCCTACACAAATACTTGAACATAAACCAATTAGTAATATTAATAATATCCCCTTTACAAAGGACAAAAACAACGCTAATGATGTCTTTAAAAGACAAACAGTGACATCATACCCACACTCTTATATTCAGACACACGCCACACCATTAGTGAGCAGTTACACTACTGTTTATGATGGAGATCAAACTAAAGAAATAACTTACTCAGATTACAGCACTAGTAAGACTAACACACATGACAGAGAGATAGACAGGGACTCAGGGTCTCTTAATCACAGAAATACTGGAACACCAGTTCTGTTCTCTGGAGATTCAGAAGAGTTCACAGCGAATGCAACACCATCATATAACATTCACAATCCAAATTTTACCCAACTGGATCCTGAGAGTCAGACCATATTCACAGCTGTCAGCACAACTGAAAGAGAACAAGACAAGATTATATTTCACACCACTCAAAGAATCACGTCTCCTCATCTCCATGGATCTACCGTCATCTCTAAACACCAAATCCAAATTGTCCTTCCTAAAAAATCACAATCAGGAAAGAGACGGAAGTTTCCTGGCAAACGTAGAATAATTCGGCCCAGCAAAATTTCAGACATCCAGTCTTTATTAGATAAATTTAAACATCAGTCTGCTAAAAAGCAGAACAGTCTGACTTTACCAGACACAAATTGTGATGATGTGAAATTTAAAGCTGAACAAAATTGCAAAACAACAGTGAAACCTACAGCTATTTATCACATCCCATTAGAAAAACATGTAACGATACCAGAAACATACTGGTCAACATCTCTGAAGACTAATGATGTAACTGACTCTATTCTTCACTCAATCCTTAAAAATGACAAACCTTCTGTTGATGCAAAAGAGTAAGAACTCAATACAGATTCTATTGTGCTTTTATCAAAACCCATCACAACCACAAGGATTCCTAAAACCACACAAGAGAATTTCAAAGAACTGTTGACTAAAGAACAGATGACATCTTCCACAGCACAACCTCACAGAGCGTCTTCAGAAGACACATCAAATATAACTCCAGAAACATCAGCTGATGATGCGTCAGGCTCTTCTTCATATCTTCAACCAGACACATCATATAAAATCATTCCTTATTCAACTACAAGGTTTCCTACTTTTTATGAGCAGTCTGCATTAACAGAAACGACACCAGCTTCACAGACACTAAAAACTGAGGTCAAGCAAGAGACAGGTTCACAAATAAGAAGAAGAGTACAGAAGTTTCAAATCTTAACAACACCAACAGTCTCAACATCTCAAATCACAGATAGATCATTCACTACCTCCAGCACCACAGGGTCACACAGTCAAAACAGAGATTTGCCTACACCATTTCAAGTAAAGGAGATCCATACAGTTATATCTTCTACCATCTTACCAGAATTCACTTTGACCACTCAACCTTCATCAACGTACAGAAGACCCACAACATCACAATTTCAAACACAGAGAACCTCAGTCAACGTGAACGTGAGAGACTTAACTTACACAACGCAGAGACCAACACAAAACCATTACATCACCCTCACCCCTTCCCACACTTTAAACACATATGATCACTCCTCTAACAAGAGATATGAGTCATCTGAAGATAACATTTACAAGCCAAGGATCATTGGTGGAAAAGCTGCCAGCTTCACTGTTATGTCAAACTCTGATGCTTTCCTTCCATGCAATGTGACAGGCAATCCTGAACCCACCATCAGCTGGAGCCGCTTCTCATCTACAACAGGTATATTCAGTACATACATGAGTAAACTACTTTAAGAATTGATAAACATGCAGTATTTTTTTGTCTCATCGCCAGGTAAGATACTGACAATAAAGAGCAAAACGGGTAAATTTGAGATCTTGAAGAATGGGACGTTGCTCATCCAGAAAACACACATTAAAGATCACGGACAGTACATATGTTTGGTTGAGAATAAATATGGCTCTGATAAGCTTGTGGTTACATTGTCAGTTCTGGCATATCCCACTCGTATACTTCAACCAAAGGAAAGAAAAATAAATGCTGTTTCTGGGAGAACTCTGGAAGTGGAATGCAGGGCGGAGGGCAGGCCGGTGCCTATTGTGTCATGGATTCTACCAAACCTCACTGAAGTCAAAGGTCCAAATACTTCACAAGGAAGAGTGTCAGTAAGCTCAAAGGGCACACTAACTATCCAAAATGTGTCCGTTTTTGACAGTGGAAATTACAAGTGTTTAGCAAGTAATACAGGCACTACTGACAGCATCACTGTTCATCTTCAGGTGATATCAGCATCACCAATAATACTTGAAGACAGACTTCAGCAGATAAGAGCTGATGTTGGACAGAATCTCTTTTTGCCCTGTTCCAGCTACGGTGACCCCCAACCAACTACACACTGGCTCTTACGTGATGGAACGGTCTTAAGACCTCTTACATCCTCACACAGCAGGATATCTGTATTTATAAATGGCACACTTCATCTAAAGAATGCAGAAATAACTGACAGTGGAAAATATGAGTGCATTTCATTGAGCAGCAGGGGATCAGAGCGACGTGTGGTCACAATTTCTGTGAAGAGGACAGAATCTGCCCCTCACATCATTCAGACATCCTCAATAAACACTCAAGTGATGTACGGCGATCGTCTTCAGTTAAACTGCTCGGCTGTTGGATACCCAAAACCCCGAATATTCTGGAGACTCCCCTCCAATGCTCTGCTGGACCAATCAGACAGGTATATTGCATGAGTTAAACATTTTAAACATCTGTTTTTTAACATTCAAATTTCTATATTAACCGATGGCAAGAGTAATGGAGGTTGTATTGTTTGAAAATAATTATTATCTTTAATTGTTTGGTCATAACTGTACAGTAAAAGTTGATACATAAAGATATTTCAATTAATTTTTCAAAGGAAATATGCAACAGTAATGATTTCATGATATAAGGGGGTCATGTCAGGGAGAACTCTTCTTTAAAATAATTAAACCTTAAAATATAAGTAAAACATACATTAAAGTGACATATATTTATGAAATACTGCTAAAGTACTGCAAATTCATACAGTGATACTTTCATTTAGAAATCTTTATAAAGTAAATATAAAGTGGTCTGACTTGAATCAAAAACTTTGTTCATGTGAATCCAATCTACAGTTGGCTGGAATAATGTCTTTAAACATATAACGCATAAGCATAGCAAAGTGTCAAATAGTTCAGATGACCTGAAAGCATATCAGGTAGTTATAATGCTGTTACAGCGCACACACTTTCATTGGCCTGATGTGACAGGAAGCATGTAAGCAGCAGTGTACAACATTCATATCCACGTGAACAACAGTTTCACTACATTTAGTGACTCTCTCAATCCCGTTTGTTCAGAAGAGGCACATAAAGACAAACCTTGAGACTTTTGGGTAAACTTGAATTTGTAGGAAAATGTGGGACCTTCCGTTCCATCTTTCAGCTGAAAATACAATATTCTTAAGTATTTCCAAAATGTGTCTGTGTTATGTTTGGTTTGGACATTAACAGTTTGCCTGTTATTAAACACATTGATATTAAAACAAAGACTGTGCTGTATAAGTGAATCAGTGAACAAGTGTTGTGTTTGTCTTGAACATGTCATGTCTTCCAGTATCACGACTTCACAAAATGCTAGTGGAAAAAGAAAGAAATCATCTTAAAATGCCACCTGTGTATTCATTTAACTGCATATTATGGCAGAACAAATCAGACCAAATAACTGCGCTATATTTATTGAAACCAACAGAAAATGTGAATTCCAAGAAAGTATTTATTTAATTATTTACAGTTTTCCACTTTAAAGCAAAATATGCAACTAAAGATGTCATTCTTTTCTGAATGTCCATTCACACAGCTCTTTAAAAATCCCCTTCTGACAAAGAGATCTGTTTTTCATTTATACAATCTTGAAATGTTTTCCAGTCCTGTACACATAAAAACTGGGCTTGGAGTTGTAGCTGAATACTTTCACAATCACCACAAAAATGGCCCTATTACAGAAAGATTTCAGCTAATGTTTCTCACCAGTCGAGAAAGTTTTACCAGAATAAATGTTCTACTTAACAAATGTGGAAAAAATATGTAAATATTAATATTGTTTATTAAACATATGTTTACAGTGACATGTACATTGTTTAAGTATCATATTTTTATTTCAGAATGGAAAAGCGTATGAAGGTCCTGGAGAACGGCTCTCTTATCATCGAGTCAGTTAATGAAAAGGATTCTGGAGATTTCCTTTGTTTTGCACGCAGCAGAATTGGAAATGATGTACAACTTATAAGAGTTTTTGTGTCAATGAAGCCAGCTCGCATTCAACACAATGTCTCTAGAAAGGAAGAAGTGCTTTACGGACAGGACCTGAAGATAGACTGCGTGGCTGCTGGGGTCCCCATCCCAGAGATATCATGGCTGCTTCCCGATGGTTCCATGGTGAATAGTTCCATGCAGCTGGATGGAGCTGGAGAAGTTCGGTCAAAGCGCTACACCATGTTTAATAATGGTACACTGTACCTTAATCAAGTTGAAATGGATTTGGAAGGTGATTATACATGTTATGCAGAAAATCAACTTGGTAAGGATTTGATGCACATTCATATTAATGTGATAACATCAGCCCCCCGCATTCAACCCCTGAACCTTACATATGCCAAAGTAAGACCGGGTGGAAATGTCCGCTTTGACTGTAAAGCTACGGGTGAACCCAGGCCAAAGGTTTTCTGGACTCTCCCATCTAAAGATATCATCTCTGCATCAAATGAACGCTGCTTGGTGCACACCAACGGCTCTCTGGATATACGTAAGGTAAAACTGGCTGACGCTGGACTGTACGTATGCACAGCTCGCAACACAGCGGGTGAAGAAAATAGAGTATATAATCTATACATTGATGGAAATCCACCCATCATTAATGGCTTGAAACAGAATAGAACTGTGGTGACAGATATAGCAGTTAAATACTCTAGAAAACTCATTGACTGCAGGGCTGAGGGATTTCCTATCCCAAAGATCACATGGATCATGCCCAACAATATATTTCTTACAGCACCGTATTACGGAAGCCGGATTAATGTTCATAGTAACGGAACGCTTGAGATTCGAAACGTTCGGCCATCAGACCAAGCAGAGTTCATCTGTATGGCACAGAATGATGGAGGTGAGGCCGTCATGTTGCTTCAACTGGAGGTAACCGATGTTCTCATGAGACCAATTTTTAAGAATCCTTTTAATGAGCGACTGTTGACTCGAGTGGGAAGAAGCGCAGTGCTGAACTGTTCCGCTGACGGACATCCTGTACCAGAAATCATATGGATCCTGCCCAATAATACTCGCTTCAGTGGTGATGGTGGATCAAGATTTCATCTGAGTAAAGATGGAGCTCTTATCATTCAGAACTCCAGCAGAGAAGATGTGGGAAAATATCGCTGTGCTGCCAAAAACCAGGCGGGCTACATCGAGAAACTGATTGTGTTAGAGGTATTTCAGAAGCCATACATTCTAACCCGGCCGAGAGGGATGATCCGCTGTGTTTCTGGAGATCCTCTCTATCTGCACTGTCTGACGGATGGACATAAAGCCAGAATCTCTTGGACAACACCCGGAGGTCACGTTCTGACCCGTCCTCAGGTGAACGGACGCTACCGTTTAATGGAAAATGGAACACTTGTTATACTAAAGACAACCATTCATGATGGCGGTAACTATGTGTGTCAGGCCAAGAATGAAGCTGGTGTGGCTTTTCTGACTGTCCCTGTTATCATCATGGCATTTACACCCCGAATCATTACGGGACCTCCAGCAGCTGTCACAGGACGGACTGGACTTTCAGTTCATCTTCCATGTGTGGCCAATGGAGTTCCAAAGCCAGACATCACCTGGGAGCTGCCCGATCGCTCAGTTCTTTCCATCACTGGAAAAGGAAGACCCATAGGCCGTCAGCTTCTACATCCGCACGGGACCCTTGTCATTCAAAATCCAACGAGAGCAGATTCTGGAAATTACAAGTGTACGGCTGTCAACTTTCTAGGCAAAGACACCAAAATCACATATATGACAGTCTTATAAATAGAGTTAATCGATGGTGAATAACTGAAGGAGGGTACAGACAGTATTGTTGACTGGAAAACTAAAAAACATTGAGGACTTTGATCTTCATTTTAAATATCACATTTATATTCACATTGAATTATAGAAAACCATTTTTTTTATATAACAGATAATCCCTGTTGAGTTTCAGTCAACGGTTCACAATATCTCTGTCACATGCTTGATGAGGGAATGCTATGAAGATAGCTTAAAAAATGTCAGTCTTTTTTCAACTGAACAGTTTGATGAAATGTATTCAAATAGTTTACTGTCTAAAATATGTTTCTCATACCTCACTCTCTCAGAAGTATTAAAGCACAATCTGGAGCATAAAAACAACAACACACATGAAGATTTGTTCGACATGTTAACATGATCTATTAATTTATATGAATTAACCAACAATAATAGTGAACAGTTGTGATGTTTATTTTGATATTATATGTTGAAATGATTACGCAGTGTAAACTGCTTCTATCTTTTATGTAGATTTTATACGGACCTAACGACTTTAACAATTCCGACGGTCTACAATGTGCTGCTATCTCACAGAAAACTTCAATGAAACATTATTTCATTTTGATTTTAAGTTTAATTCCTGCTTTCAGTTACTCTGGGGGAATAATTCGGTCCATACAGCTTATAGGGTTTACCCCCCCACACACACACACGCACGCACGCATACACACACACACACACACACACGCACGCACGCACGCACGCACGCACGCACGCACGCACGCACGCACGCACGCATGCATACACACACAAAGATTTCTTGGGTCTAAAGCTAGGCTCTACAGGTTTTACTTTCACAACATTCTTTGCCTTTTATCGTTTCAACCTTTGCTTGGATCAACGCCTTACACCTCAACATCTGAAGCCTTTCTGGAATTTCACGTCGCCGTTTCAGAATCCACACCTGTGTTCTTCAGAAAGAAGAGAGAGATTCATCTTTATTCTGTCCATTCAACGGAATCAACCCCAATCTGTCACTCGCCATTATAGTTTTGATCAAAACATTATCTTATAAATAGAAATTGAGATTTCTTCTTTGATTTTGATTTCATGTGATTTATCTGAGCAAGAAGCTCAATCTCTGACCCCAAACATTAGTAAAACTAGAATAAGTAAATTAGTATTTTCATTTTCCAAATACGTGTGAGACTATTTAGAGTGAAATCTTCCATTAGAATTCATCTTTCTTATGAAACGCATATTTAATGTCTGTTGTGGGTAAAGTGATATAATATTACGTGAAATAGGAATATTATTCTCATGGAGCTGTGACTGTAAATAAACTCAAGGACTCAGAGTTTAAATCTGACATGTAATTGTGTTTACACACATGAGAATTCATAAAGACTCAAGATGTTAACCCTCTCATGTATGCAATGTCTACTCTCTCTATGCTCTCTACCACCAACACACATAAAGCCACAAAGTAAAAAAAGGCTTTCACTTCAGAGATGTTCATCTAGTCTAAAACACACAAGTGTGTATGAGTTCAAACCTTCCAAAAATAGTCCAAAAATTCATTCTTGCAAACATCCAATGAAAGAATGGATGATGTCAATCACCGATCACAAACTAGTTAACCAAACAATAACCAACATTTTAATTCTAGTTAACACTGTTGAGAAATATATGTATATGTATAGTAATCTTCTGAAAATAAGTTTTAATTGTTTGTGATTGGTGTATGACATCATCCATTCTTTTCAGTGATTCTTTAGAAAATTGAGCTTTCTGATTGGCTGTTTGAAATATTAAAGTGTGCTTTGTTAGTATTAAAAGTAACTCACAAACTCCTGTAATCTTTTAGGCTTGTGATGAGACATATTAGCAAAGTTAAAGCTATTTACCTTTATATCAGCAGTTTAGAGATATTGAAGTAAAGGCAAAATATTTGGGAAAAATGTGTTTGTCATAGATTTAATGGACAATGTTTATAAAATAGGACATTTTGGAGTTCAAGTGCAGATAGAACCTTTGATTTCTAAAACATCATTCCCGGCTTAGAATGATAAAGCTCTGTGTTATTAAACCTCAAATCAAATGTTTTATATTTGGGTGTAATACATAGTAGTTGTTGTATTTTAATAATGTTTTCAATTCAAGACACCACGTCTATGATGATTTATGCACACTATAAAGAAGAATCTGATCATATCTTCTGTACAAGCGTCCAAAGAATTCCAACTTTATTTTATTGAGACTTTATCTGTGTGTAATATTTGAATGAAACACAACTGAGAAATAAAAGAGCAAAGCGTGAAGCGTTGATGTGTTTCGTGTTCATCAATTCTGCTCGGATGGAATAAATCTTGACATTCTAGTTCTGAAAGAATAAAAAATTCTTCTCATGAACACATGATACGACCGTCACAGAAGTGAGATTTACTCACATGAACATGCTCTATCACGTGCCAGCGCTCCAGTGTGTGTTTCACAAAGAAAAGCACTGATGGAAAAATAAAGCGAGCTGCCAACTTTTCTGCAGAAACTTTAGACTGAACAAACACAGTGTGCCAGTCAACATTCGCTCATAAAAACCTATTTCATCACACTCCTGAGACATCTTAACCTCTTCAACACTTCATCCTGAAGAGTTTTTATTTACCCCGCTGTAAAGACAAGAGCTTATGTTTCTTTACATGAAAAACACTTTCAGAGTTTGAGGGTTGTGGAAAATGTTTCTTTGGAAAAGATTTCCAGTGTTCTTGTGAGACTGCACGCCTGGCGTATGAGAGTTCTTCCAGCTCTGCAGTCGAGTGATGATGAGAAGTTATATAAGTATATAAGGAGAAGTTTAAAGCCATGAGGAAAAAACAATAAAACAATAAACCTTAAAACCTTAAACAATCCTCTAATAATGTGATAGAGAGAGAGAGAGAGAGAGAGAGAGAGAGAGAGACCAGAGAGAGAGAGAGACCAGAGAGAGAGAGAGACCAGAGAGAGAGAGAGAGAGAGAGAGACCAGAGAGAGAGACCAGAGAGAGAGAGACCAGAGAGAGAGAGAGAGAGACCAGAGAGAGAGAGAGAGAGAGAGACCAGAGAGAGAGAGAGAGAGAGAGAGAGAGAGACCAGAGAGAGAGAGACCAGAGAGAGAGAGAGACCAGAGAGAGAGAGAGACCAGAGAGAGAGATAGACCAGAGAGAGAGAGAGAGAGAGAGAGAGAGACCAGAGAGAGAGAGAGAGAGAGAGACCAGAGAGAGAGAGAGAGAGAGAGAGAGACCAGAGAGAGAGAGAGAGAGAGAGAGAGAGACCAGAGAGAGAGAGAGAGAGAGACAGAGACAGAGAGAGAGAGAGAGACCAGAGAGACAGAGACCAGAGAGAGAGACCAGAGAGAAGAGAGAGAGAGAGAGAGAAAGAGAGAGAGAGAGAGAGACCAGAGAGAGAGAGAGAGAAGAGACCAGAGAGAGAGAGAGAGAGAGAGAGAGAGAGAGAGAGAGAGAGAGAGAGAGGAGAGAGAGAGAGAGAGAGAGAGAGAGAGAGAGAGAGAGAGAGAGAAGAGAGAGAGAGAGAGAGAGAGAGAGAGAGAGAGAGAGAGAGAGAGAGAGAGAGAGTTAAAGTATTGCATCCTGATTGTATATATAGCGGTTGTATATATCTTGTGTGGTTGTGTTGTTTTGGCATGTGATGTCTGTTGTGGTTTTAGGAAGTGTGTCAGAAATGAGGAAAGATGTTGGCGGACAGAATCAGACGGGCAATGCTTTGTCAACACTTTGTTGATTTAGAAAAACAAAAAACAGTAAAATGAAAGAGAAAGAGCACAAGGTTATGACATTAAACCAGCAGCTATTACATCCATACAGGAGCTTTGAGATACAGAGAAATGATCATTGTGAACTTTATTCTTCAGTTCATGAATTAAGTTTATATAATAACAGCTCTTGAATTTATGGGGAATGACCTCCGGATCACGGGTCCAACACTGGAAACCATCAGGCCATGTTAAAATCCAATTAAACTACTCTAAAATTCAGAAAATTAGAAAAAAAAAACATTTTCCAGATACTCTTAAGGAATCATCACACAAAAAAGCTTGATTACAGGGCCTACTTTCTTAAACCTGAAGTTTTCATACATAACAAGAATTCTATGTTAAAAGCATTTCATAAAATCAAGAGTAACAGTACTGATATCCACGATGTGGTTTTCATTCAAAAAAGGACAGCCTTCAAACTGTTTTCATGTTTTTCTACATTAATACAAAGATTAAACATAATCTTAGAAATATATATGTGATAAGCTCTTTTTCATTGATTATCAGAACTAATTTAAACACATTAAAAGTCCATATATCATACGTTGGTAAGTCAACTAATATGTCATGTATGTGTACCATGTCATTCATTACATACATCAAAATATGTAATGTTATGAGAAAAACATTTTCACAGGAATGTTCTGTGAAATCAGTCCTGATCAGCATAAAGACCGTTGAGAAAATCAAAGGTGTTAAGAGTGTTGACTCCATGTGTCTGTATGGCAGGAAGCACAAAAGCAGAAGGGACGTTTCCTTTTAGAGAAAGTCCAAGTGTGTACAGTCCATCAGAAGATCCTGAACACTTATTCTGCCCTGGAGCTGTGCTGTGTGGTAAGGTCAATGTTTTATGTTATGAATAATAAAACCATACCTTCAAAAGGATAATGCATTAGCTAACAATGTTCATTAACCTTGATTATGTTCATTTCAAAATTTATAATACATCAAATAACTACATTGGCATTATTTTAAAATTCTGAATTAAAATTTAAATGAAGTCTTGGACTTGTAATTATGTTTTTCTTGAGAATGATAAAATGTTCGGTGCATGTCGGTGTTAAATGCAGTTTTCAGCTCAGATAATCAAACATTTCTTTTCATTTAAGTTCAATTCAAGTGTACTTTTATGTGGGAAATAATGTCAATATTATAAAGGTCTGAGCACTCATGTATTCACATTATGTGTTTAATATATCCAACAGAACTTCAGAGACATCTCGAGAAGTATAACGGAGGTTTTGTATGTTAACAGGACTCAGTAATTCATGGAGGTCACAACAAAAGAGATCATGCACACCTACTCAAACCAAAGCATTGTAAACCACACATCAGATGTGTGTTCTCGTGAAGGTTCTCTGAAGACGACGGTGTTCCCCGTTCTCTACACTGTGCTCTTTCTTCTCGGCCTGTCTCTCAATGGCCTGGCGGGATGGGTGTTCCTTAGAATCCCCAGCAAATCTCACTTCATCATCTACTTGAAGAACATCGTGGTGGCCGATATCGTCATGACGTTCACCTTCCCCTTTAAGATTCTGGCCGACTCAAACGTGGCATCTGTGGGCCTGCGTGTGTTCGTCTGTCGCGTGTCATCCGTGCTCTTCTACCTCACTATGTACATCAGTATTCTGTTCTTTGGTCTGATCAGTGTGGATCGCTGCAGGAAGACCATGTGGCCGTTTGTTGGCACGAGCGCTAGACGTCTGCTGCACAGAAAGCTGCTCGCGGCCTTCATATGGACCTCACTGGGGACTCTATGTCTGCCAAACGTCATTCTGACCAGCCTTCCCAACCCGGCTGCTCCCTTTAAGTGCAGTGATCTGAAGACACCGATGGGCCTACGCTGGCACGAGGTGGTCAATCACATTTGTCAGGTGATCTTCTGGGGAAACCTTGTGACGGTGATAATATGTTACGCTCTGATCTCAAAAGAGCTTTACAAGTCGTACGCTCGGACACGAGCTGGACACGCCACACAGACTGGACAACAGAAGAAATCCAGCATACAGGCCAACGTCTTTCTGGTGTTGGCCGTCTTCTTTATTTGCTTTGTTCCCTTTCATTTCGCCCGAGTCCCGTACACCATCAGTCAGACCCGAGGACGGCTCTTTAACTGCCAGCAGAAGCTGTTTTTCTTCCAGTTGAAGGAGAGCACACTGTGGCTTTCCTCTCTGAACTCTGTCCTGGATCCCCTCATCTACTTCTTCCTCTGTCAATCCTTCAGGAGGTCTCTGTTCAACACCGTCCGGGTGTCACGCGGATGCTGCAGAGATCTCGAGACAGAGACGGTCAGCGGCCGTCTGAACAACACACACACAAACACAAACACACAATCACAAACACACACACAAACACAAACACAAACACACACAGACACACACACACACACGTGAGGGAGGAACTCTCTGATGAAATGCTTTCATGTTCCTTAAGCCAAATAAGACATTATTAAGGGACTTATAAAATACAACAAATCTGACTTTTAGAGGAATGAAAACCGGTTGAAAAAAGTTTGAATGAAAAAAGAAAAGTTGAAGTGTGTAAAATATATTCTCATGTAGGGTTGGAAATGATGAGATTGTCCGTCCTCCCTTGACAAAACAGAAATGTTCTTTTCCAAAGAAGAAGACTTTATCCAAACTCATTCTTTTTAAACTCATTCTTTTTAAACTCATTCTTTATAAACTCATTCTTTTTAAACTCATTCTTTTTAAACTCATTCTTTTTAAACTCATTCTTTTTAAACTCATTCTTTATAAACTCATTCTTTTTAAACTCATTCTTTTTAAACTCATTCTTTTTAAACTCATTCTTTTTAAACTCATTCTTTATAAACTCATTCTTTTTAAACTCATTCTTTTTAAACTCATTCTTTTTAAACTCATTCTTTTTAAACTCATTCTTTTTAAACTCATTCTTTATAAACTCATTCTTTTTAAACTCATTCTTTTTAAACTCATTCTTTTTAAACTCATTCTTTATAAACTCATTCTTTTTAAACTCATTCTTTTTAAACTCATTCTTTATAAACTCATTCTTTTTAAACTCATTCTTTTTAAACTCATTCTTTTTAAACTCATTCTTTTTAAACTCATTCTTTAACCAAACTCATTCTTTTTAAACTCATTCTTTTTAAACTCATTCTTTTTAAACTCATTCTTTTTAAACTCATTCTTTTTAAACTCATTCTTTTTAAACTCATTCTTTTTAAACTCATTCTTTATAAACTCATTCTTTTTAAACTCATTCTTTATAAACTCATTCTTTTTAAACTCATTCTTTATCCAAACTCATTCTTTTTAAACTCATTCTGGGATCATAGAACCTCCCGGTGCATTACGTGTGTTTAACACACCTCTGAGGATATTCTTTATATGTTATATTGCATTTCTCACACGAAACCTATGCTTGGTTTCACAGAATGTAATCTTGTATTATTAAAGATTGTGTTCTTAAGAAACTTGAACAGATGTTCATGAGTACACGTTCTGTTTCTCTCTATTCCATGAGAAATGACTTCAAATCAAATGAATGATTCTCGATTTATTCTGCTAATAAATGTTATCGATAATGTGATGTGATGGAAGTCAAAGGTACGGAGGTTTGTGATGCGAAATGAAGGAAATAACCCTGAAACAAAGTTTGATACAAGCGTACAACATTATAACACGTGTTCATGTATCTGTTTAAAGCTTTCCGCACACATTTATATCTGATAAACTCTTCTCACGGCTTTATATATATTTATATATATTTATATATATTTTTTTATAGTTTAATAAAGAAGTCCTATTAAGTTTAATAACTCATATAACTGATGACAGTTTAATAAAGAAGTCCCATTGTTTCCTGTCTGTTACAGCTGACCCCAGACCAGTGAACACATCCTGCCGACCAATCACATTCCAGAATAAATCCAAACATGTGTCACAGGAAATAATAATAAAGATGATGAGTTTGTATTTTACATGTTAATGATAATGAGCAGTATTGATTAACCTCCATCACTTTGTTCAAATCAAGAGGAATAAAGTGCTTTTCTTTCATTCTGTTCTCGTGTTCTAGATATGTTTGTAAAAGTATATATAGAATAATATATAACAATAATGTATAACAATAATATATAACAATAATGTATAACAATAATATATAACAATAATATATAACAATAATATATAACAATAATGTATAACAATAATATATAACAATAATATATAACAATAATATATAACAATAATATATAACATGTTTATGGGATGGAAGGGTCTGTGCATGGACACGTGATGCACTTTCAGATATCGGATTAAATGATTCATTGCTCGAATAAAGGACTTTTATTGTGAAGCCCGTCGGTGCCCGGGAGATGACGGCACTTCCGGTGGCGAGAGGACTTCCGGCAACAACACAAACATCGGTGATTAGTGATTATTACCTGCGGATTTCTGAATCAATATCATCAATAATAGCTCTGTGTAGATCTGTTACACTTTTGTCTGTTTGTCAGGTAACACATTTACATTTCTACAGAACTTAAACGAGTAAGGAGTGAAACTGACAGTAATTTAACAGAACATCTTAAAGTCTTTCAACTAGTAAACATAAAACTTATAACATTTAATCACAATGTTGTGATGATAACATGTCATTATATTACACACACACTCAAGTCATTGTGATGTTTAAATCTACACACTGACATGTGACATGTTTATCTGAGATATGTGTCATGTTTATCTGAGATATGTGTTTGTTTGAACATGTGACATGTTTATCTGAGATATGTGTCTGTTTGAACATGTGTCATGTTTATCTGAGATATGTGTTTGTTTGAACATGTGACATGTTTATCTGAGATATGTGTCTGTTTGGACATGTGTCATGTTTATCTGAGATATGTGTCTGTTTGGACATGTGACATGTTTATCTGAGATATGTGTCTGTTTGAACATGTGACATGTTTATCTGAGATATGTGTCTGTTTGAACATGTGACATGTTTATCTGAGATATGTGTCTGTTTGGACATGTGTCATGTTTATCTGAGATATGTGTCTGTTTGGACATGTGTCATGTTTATCTGAGATATGTGTCTGTTTGGACATGTGTCATGTTTATCTGAGATATGTGTCTGTTTGAACATGTGACATGTTTATCTGAGATATGTGTCTGTTTGGACATGTGTCATGTTTATCTGAGATATGTGTCTGTTTGGACATGTGTCATGTTTATCTGAGATATGTGTCTGTTTGGACATGTGTCATGTTTATCTGAGATATGTGTCTGTTTGAACATGTGACATGTTTATCTGAGATATGTGTCTGTTTGAACATGTGACATGTTTATCTGAGATATGTGTCTGTTTGAACATGTGACATGTTTATCTGAGATATGTGTCTGTTTGAACATGTGTCATGTTTATCTGAGATATGTGTCTGTTTGAACATGTGACATGTTTATCTGAGATATGTGTCTGTTTGAACATGTGACATGTTTATCTGAGATATGTGTCTGTTTGAACATGTGACATGTTTATCTGAGATATGTGTCTGTTTGAACATGTGACATGTTTATCTGAGATATGTGTCTGTTTGAACATGTGACATGTTTATCTGAGATATGTGTCTGTTTGAACATGTGACATGTTTATCTGAGATATGTGTCTGTTTGAACATGTGTCATGTTTATCTGAGATATGTGTCTGTTTGAACATGTGACATGTTTATCTGAGATATGTGTCTGTTTGAACATGTGACATGTTTATCTGAGATATGTGTCTGTTTGAACATGTGACATGTTTATCTGAGATATGTGTCTGTTTGAACATGTGACATGTTTATCTGAGATATGTGTCTGTTTGAACATGTGTCATGTTTATCTGAGATATGTGTCTGTTTGAACATGTGACATGTTTATCTGAGATATGTGTCTGTTTGAACATGTGACATGTTTATCTGAGATATGTGTCTGTTTGAACATGTGACATGTTTATCTGAGATATGTGTCTGTTTGAACATGTGACATGTTTATCTGAGATATATGTCTGTTTGAACATGTGTCATGTTTATCTGAGATATGTGTTTGTTTGTTTGAACATGTGTCATGTTTATCTGAGATATGTGTCTGTTTGAACATGTGACATGTTTATCTGAGATATGTGTTTGTTTGTTTGAACATGTGTCATGTTTATCTGAGATATGTGTCTGTTTGGACATGTGTCATGTTTATCTGAGATATATGTCTGTTTGAACATGTGACATGTTTATCTGAGATATGTGTCTGTTTGAACATGTGTCATGTTTATCTGAGATATGTGTTTGTTTGTTTGAACATGTGTCATGTTTATCTGAGATATGTGTCTGTTTGAACATGTGACATGTTTATCTGAGATATGTGTCTGTTTGAACATGTGACATGTTTATCTGAGATATGCGTCTGTTTGAACATGTGTCATGTTTATCTGAGATATGTGTCTGTTTGAACATGTGTCATGTTTATCTGAGATATGTGTCTGTTTGAACATGTGACATGTTTATCTGAGATATGTGTCTGTTTGAACATGTGACATGTTTATCTGAGATATGTGTCTGTTTGAACATGTGACATGTTTATCTGAGATATGTGTCTGTTTGAACATGTGACATGTTTATCTGAGATATGTGTCTGTTTGGACATGTGTCATGTTTATCTGAGATATGTGTTTGTTTGAACATGTGACATGTTTATCTGAGATATGTGTCTGTTTGAACATGTGACATGTTTATCTGAGATATGTGTCTGTTTGAACATGTGTCATGTTTATCTGAGATATGTGTTTGTTTGTTTGAACATGTGACATGTTTATCTGAGATATGTGTCTGTTTGGACATGTGTCATGTTTATCTGAGATATGTGTTTGTTTGTTTGAACATGTGACATGTTTATCTGAGATATGTGTCTGTTTGGACATGTGTCATGTTTATCTGAGATATGTGTCTGTTTGGACATGTGTCATGTTTATCTGAGATATGTGTTTGTTTGTTTGGACATGTGTCATGTTTATCTGAGATATGTGTCTGTTTGAACATGTGTCATGTTTATCTGAGATATGTGTTTGTTTGTTTGAACATGTGACATGTTTATCTGAGATATGTGTCTGTTTGAACATGTGTCATGTTTATCTGAGATATGTGTCTGTTTGAACATGTGTCATGTTTATCTGAGATATGTGTCTGTTTGAACATGTGACATGTTTATCTGAGATATGTGTCTGTTTGAACATGTGACATGTTTATCTGAGATATGTGTCTGTTTGAACATGTGTCATGTTTATCTGAGATATGTGTCTGTTTGAACATGTGTCATGTTTATCTGAGATATGTGTCTGTTTGAACATGTGACATGTTTATCTGAGATATGTGTTTGTTTGAACATGTGACATGTTTATCTGAGATATGTGTCTGTTTGAACATGTGACATGTTTATCTGAGATATGTGTCTGTTTGAACATGTGTCATGTTTATCTGAGATATGTGTCTGTTTGAACATGTGACATGTTTATCTGAGATATGTGTCTGTTTGAACATGTGACATGTTTATCTGAGATATGTGTCTGTTTGAACATGTGACATGTTTATCTGAGATATGTGTCTGTTTGAACATGTGACATGTTTATCTGAGATATGTGTCTGTTTGAACATGTGTCATGTTTATCTGAGATATGTGTCTGTTTGAACATGTGTCATGTTTATCTGAGATATGTGTTTGTTTGGACATGTGTCATGTTTATCTGAGATATGTGTCTGTTTGAACATGTGACATGTTTATCTGAGATATGTGTCTGTTTGAACATGTGTCATGTTTATCTGAGATATGTGTCTGTTTGGACATGTGACATGTTTATCTGAGATATGTGTCTGTTTGGACATGTGTCATGTTTATCTGAGATATGTGTCTGTTTGAACATGTGACATGTTTATCTGAGATATGTGTCTGTTTGAACATGTGTCACGTTTATCTGAGATATGTGTCTGTTTGAACATGTGTCATGTTTATCTGAGATATGTGTTTGTTTGGACATGTGTCATGTTTATCTGAGATATGTGTCTGTTTGGACATGTGACATGTTTATCTGAGATATGTGTCTGTTTGGACATGTGACATGTTTATCTGAGATATGTGTCTGTTTGGACATGTGACATGTTTATCTGAGATATGTGTCTGTTTGAACATGTGACATGTTTATCTGAGATATGTGTCTGTTTGAACATGTGTCATGTTTATCTGAGATATGTGTCTGTTTGAACATGTGTCATGTTTATCTGAGATATGTGTTTGTTTGGACATGTGTCATGTTTATCTGAGATATGTGTCTGTTTGAACATGTGACATGTTTATCTGAGATATGTGTTTGTTTGAACACGTGTCATGTTTATCTGAGATATGTGTCTGTTTGAACATGTGTCATGTTTATCTGAGATATGTGTCTGTTTGAACATGTGTCATGTTTATCTGAGATATGTGTCTGTTTGGACATGTGTCATGTTTATCTGAGATATGTGTCTGTTTGAACATGTGTCATGTTTATCTGAGATATGTGTTTGTTTGTTTGAACATGTGTCATGTTTATCTGAGATATGTGTCTGTTTGAACATGTGACATGTTTATCTGAGATATGTGTCTGTTTGGACATGTGACATGTTTATCTGAGATATGTGTCTGTTTGAACATGTGACATGTTTATCTGAGATATGTGTTTGTTTGAACATGTGACATGTTTATCTGAGATATGTGTTTGTTTGAACATGTGTCATGTTTATCTGAGATATGTGTTTGTTTGAACATGTGTCATGTTTATCTGAGATATGTGTCTGTTTGGACATGTGACATGTTTATCTGAGATATGTGTCTGTTTGGACATGTGACATGTTTATCTGAGATATATGTCTGTTTGGACATGTGACATGTTTATCTGAGATATGTGTTTGTTTGTTTGAACATGTGACATGTTTATCTGAGATATGTGTTTGTTTGAACATGTGACATGTTTATCTGAGATATGTGTTTGTTTGTTTGAACATGTGACATGTTTATCTGAGATATGTGTTTGTTTGAACATGTGACATGTTTATCTGAGATATGTGTTTGTTTGTTTGAACATGTGACATGTTTATCTGAGATATGTGACATGTTTATCTGAGATATGTGACATGTTTATCTGAGATATGTGTCATGTTTATCTGAGATATGTGTCTGTTTGAACATGTGTCATGTTTATCTGAGATATGTGTCTGTTTGAACATGTGTCATGTTTATCTGAGATATGTGTCTGTTTGAACATGTGTCATGTTTATCTGAGATATGTGTCTGTTTGGACATGTGACATGTTTATCTGAGATATGTGTTTGTTTGTTTGAACATGTGACATGTTTATCTGAGATATGTGTCTGTTTGGACATGTGACATGTTTATCTGAGATATGCGTCTGTTTGAACATGTGTCATGTTTATCTGAGATATGTGATTGTTTGGACATGTAACATGTTTATCTGAGATATGTGTCTGTTTGGACATGTGACATGTTTATCTGAGATATGTGTTTGTTTGAACATGTGACATGTTTATCTGAGATATGTGTCTGTTTGGACATGTGTCATGTTTATCTGAGATATGTGTTTGTTTGAACATGTGACATGTTTATCTGAGATATATGTCTGTTTGGACATGTGACATGTTTATCTGAGATATGTGTCTGTTTGAACATGTGACATGTTTATCTGAGATATGCGTCTGTTTGAACATGTGACATGTTTATCTGAGATATGTGTTTGTTTGTTTGAACATGTGACATGTTTATCTGAGATATGTGTTTGTTTGTTTGAACATGTGTCATGTTTATCTGAGATATGTGTCTGTTTGGACATGTGTGATGTTTATCTGAGATATGTGTCTGTTTGGACATGTGTCATGTTTATCTGAGATATGTGTCTGTTTGGACATGTGACATGTTTATCTGAGATATGTGTTTGTTTGAACATGTGTCATGTTTACCTGAGATATGTGTTTGTTTGAACATGTGACATGTTTATCTGAGATATGTGTTTGTTTGTTTGAACATGTGTCATGTTTATCTGAGATATGTGTCTGTTTGAACATGTGTCATGTTTATCTGAGATATGTGTCTGTTTGGACATGTGACATGTTTATCTGAGATATGTGTCTGTTTGAACATGTGTCATGTTTATCTGAGATATGTGTTTGTTTGAACATGTGTCATGTTTATCTGAGATATGTGTTTGTTTAAACATGTGACATGTTTATCTGAGATATGTGTTTGTTTGTTTGAACATGTGACATGTTTATCTGAGATATGTGTCTGTTTGAACATGTGTCATGTTTATCTGAGATATGCGTCTGTTTGAACATGTGACATGTTTATCTGAGATATGTGTCTGTTTGAACATGTGTCATGTTTATCTGAGATATGTGTCTGTTTGAACATGTGACATGTTTATCTGAGATATGTGTCTGTTTGAACATGTGACATGTTTATCTGAGATATGTGTCTGTTTGAACATGTGACATGTTTATCTGAGATATGTGTCTGTTTGAACATGTGACATGTTTATCTGAGATATGTGTCTGTTTGAACATGTGTCATGTTTATCTGAGATATGCGTCTGTTTGAACATGTGACATGTTTATCTGAGATATGTGTTTGTTTGTTTGAACATGTGACATGTTTATCTGAGATATGCGTCTGTTTGAACATGTGTCATGTTTATCTGAGATATGTGTTTGTTTGAACATGTGACATGTTTATCTGAGATATGTGTTTGTTTGTTTGAACATGTGACATGTTTATCTGAGATATGTGTCTGTTTGAACATGTGACATGTTTATCTGAGATATGTGTTTGTTTGAACATGTGACATGTTTATCTGAGATATGTGTCTGTTTGAACATGTGTCATGTTTATCTGAGATATGTGTCTGTTTGGACATGTGACATGTTTATCTGAGATATGTGTCTGTTTGAACATGTGACATGTTTATCTGAGATATGTGTCTGTTTGGACATGTGACATGTTTATCTGAGATATGTGTCTGTTTGAACATGTGACATGTTTATCTGAGATATGTGTCTGTTTGGACATGTGTCATGTTTATCTGAGATATGTGTCTGTTTGAACATGTGACATGTTTATCTGAGATATGTGTCTGTTTGGACATGTGTCATGTTTATCTGAGATATGTGTCTGTTTGAACATGTGACATGTTTATCTGAGATATGTGTCTGTTTGAACATGTGTCATGTTTATCTGAGATATGTGTCTGTTTGAACATGTGTCATGTTTATCTGAGATATGTGTCTGTTTGAACATGTGACATGTTTATCTGAGATATGTGTCTGTTTGAACATGTGACATGTTTATCTGAGATATGTGTCTGTTTGGACATGTGACATGTTTATCTGAGATATGTGTCTGTTTGAACATGTGACATGTTTATCTGAGATATGTGTCTGTTTGAACATGTGACATGTTTATCTGAGATATGTGTCTGTTTGAACATGTGTCATGTTTATCTGAGATATGTGTCTGTTTGAACATGTGACATGTTTATCTGAGATATGTGTTTGTTTGGACATGTGACATGTTTATCTGAGATATGTGTCTGTTTGAACATGTGACATGTTTATCTGAGATATGCGTCTGTTTGAACATGTGACATGTTTATCTGAGATATGTGTTTGTTTGTTTGAACATGTGACATGTTTATCTGAGATATGTGTTTGTTTGTTTGAACATGTGACATGTTTATCTGAGATATGTGTCTGTTTGAACATGTGACATGTTTATCTGAGATATGTGTCTGTTTGGACATGTGACATGTTTATCTGAGATATGTGTCTGTTTGGACATGTGACATGTTTATCTGAGATATGTGTTTGTTTGTTTGAACATGTGACATGTTTATCTGAGATATGTGTCTGTTTGGACATGTGACATGTTTATCTGAGATATGTGTCTGTTTGGACATGTGACATGTTTATCTGAGATATGTGTTTGTTTGTTTGAACATGTGACATGTTTATCTGAGATATGTGTCTGTTTTTCTTGGTGAAGCATGAACTCTGGTGTGGAGCGCAGGGGTATCAGCATCCAGCAGTCTGATTTGATGTGTAAGAGAGGATGCGGTTTCTACGGCAACGCTGTCTGGCAGGGTCTCTGTTCCAAATGTTGGCGAGAAGAAAATCACTGTGCCAAAGCTAAACAGATCGAGGATGACAGAGCCCTGGCTGAGAGGTGAGAGACACCACACAGGATCAATGTTTGACTTTGTTTCATTCAGCATCTTGACCCCTCACTGGTCCAGTTTCATTTTTTTTAAACTTTGCAAACAGTTATGCAAATGACAACCAAAAGAACATTTCTAACTGAATCAAAATGTTAAACTTATATTTGATTGTGTACATAAGATGTAAGGGAAAACACTGCTCAAAATATATAAGGTTATTTTTATGTGTCAGATTGCAGAAAGAAGAAGAAGCAGCGTATGCCAGCGGCCAGCAGGGAGCGCAACAGCAGAACACCAGCACATCATCTAAAACAAACAGTGTGCCCATAGTGAAGAGACTTTTCACCTCAGCCCCAAAAACACCCGCCAGAACAGGTACATATACTTCAGCCACACACATGGAAATAATATCGACAAAAAGACCACAACAACTGAGCTGTGATATTTATATGCTGTTCATATATAAACTATAGAAACCATCACTGAAATTTCTAGTAAAATATGATAAAAAATTCCTTTTTTACTATTGTGTTCTGGGTATTATTACAAAGGCATTTCATGTTGTTTGTTGTCAGATTCAATGTTTTCTACAGAATCATAACACTATGTACACAACTCAGAATAACATCATACTGAATCACTTGAGCAATGCAGCAGAAATCACTATCATCAGCAGTTCTTGTGTGTGTTGCAGAAACACTTCTCTTTTTAGCTTAGTACGACATCTTAAACAAACCTTTTTTCTTAAGACTTTTACTCATGTGACATGAAAGGCCCGTTGTATGTTCTCCTCTAGCCTCATTGTGTTTCCTGGATGTGAACATAACTGTATATTTTTGGACGACTCATCACACTTCTCAATCGTGTCTACTGTTCGAGGCTCGTAGGGTGAAATGTCTAATGCTCTCACTTTGAATTACAGTGTGAAAAACCGTTTGTCTTGTGTACATGTTTCACAGACAGTTCCTCGGTCAGTAAACAAACCAGCATCGAGTGTGATCATGTGACACAACACTTCATCGACTTTCTGAAGACCATGCCGAAACCTGCTTATGACATCTTCAAACAGTCTCATGCTTTCACTGAAAATATTGCACGTAAAAAGGTGAAAAAGATGTTGGTTTATATGTAGCAGCTGTATTTATAGAAATTTCACGGAAACCTGACATTAATTTTGTAACACAATTGTTTTAACTTAGTTTCTATTGAAATGTGTGACCTCAAATTCTTGTAATTGTTATTTTTCTGTAAAGAGGAAACACACACCTCAAACAAAGGGTATACAGGTGAATATTTGTGTGTTTTTGTGCTGCAGGTCTTTGTTTGTGAAGATTTCTCAGAATCTGTACAGGACTTCTATCAAAACATGTCCGAGTATCTGCACAGCAACTTTAAAGGTAAACATGTGACAGAATCCTTCGATTGGAAACACGTGACAATGAAACAAGACTGTAGTGTTTAGATGATAAAAAATATCACGAGCTTGGTGTGATACAGTTGATGTGTGTTTCAGGATCATGTGATCAGACTGAGACAGTGATGGGTGAAGTTGAGCGCTTTGTGATGGGTCGTCTGTACGAGCAGCTCTTCTGTCCTGAACAAACAGATGATGAGAAGCAAGATGTGGTCGTACAGAAGAGAATCAGGTAATGACAGATGATCTGTGTTTTATGCAAGTGTTACCGCTGACTTTGTGTGTGGGCATCCGTGCGTGTGCGTATGTTTTAGGGCTTTGCACTGGGTGTCCATTGAGATGTTGTGTGTGCCGGTAGATGAGAAGCTTCCTAAAGTTGCAGACAGTGTGGAGAGAGCCATCACAGGTGCTGTATCTCAGTTTATGACAGATACTTTTCTATGATCTAATCATGTGAATTTACTGAATTGTACTGGACATTTTTTCTCCTCTCCTTTACTTTAATTCTTCTTTTTGTTTTGGATTGAATAGACCTGATTGACATGGACTCTAAACGGGTGCCTAAGGACAAGCTAGCATGTGTCACCAGGTGTAGCAAGCACATCCTGACGGCTGTTCAGGGCAGTAAGAAAGCTGCTGCATCTGCAGATGATTTTCTGCCATCTCTTGTCTACATCATCCTGAAGGCCAATCCACCACGCTTACACTCCAACATCCAGTATATCACACGCTTCTGTACCCCCAGCCGTCTCATGAGTGGAGAGGACGGATATTACTTCACAAATCTTGTAATCCTGTCATCCCCTACAACACTCTTGCATCTTAAGCTGTTCTTTTTTCTTATCTTGTTTCTCTTGCAGTGCTGCGCGGTGGCGTTTATTGAGAAGCTGGATGCACAGGCTCTTAACCTGAGCTGTGAAGAATTTGAGCGCTATATGACTGGTGTGACGTCTCCAGAGCACCCAGCGATACTCATGGCCTCTTCCTCTGGACGCTCTTCACAGAAAGAACCTTGCACTAGCGTGCCATCAGGACTTCGACGGGACAAGAGAAAGGAAGAGAGACGTGAGCTAGAAACGGATCTTATCGAGTGGAAGGACGGACAGGTGGTCCCTGTGTTTGGAGTTTTAGAAGAGCCGCCTGTGACGACACAAACCTCCAGCATCTTAACTATTGACTCAGATAATGTAGAGAACGACAGTCTGCCTCCTCCATTACAGCCACAGAAGTTTAACCGTTAGATTCCTCTCTGATCATCCAGAGTCCATCCTTCTTTCTCTTCTCATCTTTCGATATCTGTGATCATTCAGGGGGTTTGTACACATTCAGACATATATGACTGAAGATTTTCATGCAAAGCCAAAAAAAGAATTATCATTTATAGTTGCATTCTAGGAGATCTTTTATGTTTCTGAAATGGTGGCTATGGTTTATATGAGCAGTGGTTTGCCTTTAAGAAGGTCACGTATATACAGTGGATTATTTATTAAAGTTAAGAATTATTATAAAATCTTCATTTCCTTACTCATCATTATTGCTAAACCACAGATCTGAGGTCAGTGTAAAGGTTTATTGTTAGGCTGGACTGTTTTAAAGCACGATGAAGAAATTTCAGAGACCAGCACTCAAAGGTGAAACAAAGACACCTGAAATATTTATTAAATGTTAATTTAATTCCTAAGGCAAAATGTTACAGAATGATTTATTTATTTAAAACATTTGTTTTGTATGCAGAAGTCTGTTGTTATTGCATGCATGTCGTTTCCAATTATATTGTGAAAACGTATAAAATCTATGTTAAAATCTTAATGAATTAAAAACAATGGAGTTGTAATGTATTGTGTTAATCCCAATAATGAAGTCATGACATATTGACAGATGTGACCCTATTCCCGCTGACTTTTGAATATTTTAATTTTGTTTGTATTATTAAATATTATTTATAATTTCCTGTACTTGTTCAAGAATATGTGATTACAGGTCAAAGTCTGTTGTTTACAAGTCATTTGTTTGGTCATGTATCGGTTTCTACAAAGGCTTGGATTAAACACACTGGTTACTACAGCTGTCAGGCAGAGAGAGACATCAAGAAATGGCCTTTTTATGGTTTATTGAGTTTGAAAACACGAAGCTTTGTAGATGATTTTGATCCATGATTATTGTTGGTTTTGCGCTCCTGCAGACGCCGGCTTCCCCTCCCATCAGTGATGATACTGTTATACTGACATGTCTCATTCGAGACAATCATCTCTGAAAAGCTCTAAAATCCGCTGTGACATAAATAAAGAACTGTTTTTTCACTTTTGAGGATGCTGGAGTTCACTGGTGCAGGATCTCATGGATGGAGAAATATGAATTACACTCTGATGAATCTTCCCGTTCCCCTAAAGATACTCTGTATGAACATAATGGAAATGAAATCTTTTTCTTTGCTTTCTAGTACAGTGTTAAAACATTCAAGTGGTATTACCTGTGGTTTCTTTTATTTTCAAGACCAGTTTGTTGTAATACAGAAACATATATTGGTATAATTATTTTAAATTGAACGCAAGAAAAGTTTACTATGCTTTAACTTGTACTGTGTACTTAAAAGTACAGTTTTATGAAACTAAAGAATACTGACAAATGTAACGTTGAAGAATAATACAGTTACTGCACACGAGTTTTATGTGATCCTTCTCAGATAACTTGGAAACATCTCGGCTGCTGGTTGTTTCTGATGAGCTTGTGTGTTTCTGGTGAGCTGATCCTCATCTGAATGTAAAGCCTAAGGCCTTCAAAAAAGAATATCACTACATGAAGAACAATGCCCGTCTGGCACCAGCTTCTTCCTCCAACACGTACACCGTCTAGCAGACGAGGGAGGAGGATTCTGGGGTTTATACCTGCAAAGTCAGACGTCTAGATGTAATCGAGCGATTACTCTGGAACTGAAGGTCTATAATCTGCATTCAGGTCATTTAAGGATTTTTTATCTAAAAACTTAATGACTAGAGACATTGTCACAAAAAATAATCAACATCTCATTCAAATGTAAAATCACTCAAACGCAGCTGAGATTTCATTTCACAGATTAAACCTTAACTCACAGATTCATACTTTAATATACAGATTGAACAGATATATAACAATATAATACCTTACCAACATTTTATCACTACGACATATATGACACTTTTTTATTTGTGACTTTATGGTTAGCTGAATATGTCTTTGTGAAATCTTGGATTAAGTCCGTGACAAAGCTTCAGTAGAGGAAGACTTCATGTTTGAAAGTTATCTTTATGGAACTTGAATCAGAATGATTATCCTTGCTTGATTTTATTACAGGGCGTTAAAAAACCAGCAAAC
The DNA here is from genome assembly GCA_033220385.1 of Triplophysa yarkandensis. Taxonomy (NCBI): domain Eukaryota; kingdom Metazoa; phylum Chordata; class Actinopteri; order Cypriniformes; family Nemacheilidae; genus Triplophysa; species Triplophysa yarkandensis. The sequence goes on along the minus strand of CM065670.1, from coordinate 171,687 downwards.
CAAAGCCTACATTGTGATTTGTATCAGGTTTCATACAAAATGTAATTTGTATGTAATATTCAATGATTTTTATGCTGATCAGTTAACCTTTGCATATGAACCCTTCTTTATACTACTGAATCTTTCAAACTGAGTGAACTTCTCAAGAGTTTCAGAATAACCCTCTGCAGAACGTCATGACGGAAATATTACCTCATGTCCCCAACCTGCCCTCCATCTACTGTACATCTAGTGTCATTTAGTTTAGGTGTTTATTCGCCCTAAACTAAATACTGTTTACACACATACATATTACATATATATATATATATTATTGAAATCAAACTTTCCAATGTGTTTAACATTATGGGATCATACAGCTGTGAAGAAGCTATAAACATGTAGAAAAGAGCAGACTGGTTGATATAGATATAGATAATGACCTCTCAGAGACTGCGTTCAGCTATACATTGCATGTCTATCTGGTGTGAAGGTCCGTTCAACATGACCTTGATTCAATCATGGAGAGGATGTTCATCAGGGTAGAGTAAGAAGCCCGAGAAGGTGCTGTCATCCTCGCTACTGGAGTACACACCATTCCAGTCTCTTAACGTCTCTATCCATACTTGATCACCAGCTTCCAGCTTCAATATCACAAGGTTTGAGGCTTGATCAATGTCTTGACCATGTAGAGTATCCCTAGAGCGAACTTTCCTCACCCCATTGACCACAAGAGAAGCTCTGAGTGGTTTGTTCCTCACTGTGATCTGGTAGGAGAACACATAAACTCCAGAGTAGGTGCAGTTGAATTTGCTTGTAGCTATATCATAATGGTTTTCACCGTTGTAAAAGACCTTGTCGAAGCGAACCGGATATCCTGAAGGAGGAAAAGACTTACTGGGATAGAGGCCAATGCTGAAGGCAGAGCGTACTCTCAAACCGCTTTGGCCCTTTATTCCACGTAGTCCACGGTCACCGCGTTTCCCCTGAAGACCACGATCACCCTTTATACCCCTCAGACCTCTTGCACCTTTGAGTCCTGGTGGCCCACGTCCTCCTGGCTCTCCCTTGGTACCGGGACTTCCCGCTTCTCCGCGTTCTCCGGGTACACCGGGTGTTCCGTGCATGCCGTGTTGTCCAGATGGGCCAGGATCTCCACGCACACCTGGTGGTCCAGGGTCACCGGGCTCTCCTTTCAGACCCCGGTCCCCAAGTAGACCACACTCTCCTCTATCCCCTTTTTCACCCTTTTCACCAGTCATGCCTCGGGGTCCCGGTGGGCCGCTTTTCCCAGTATCGCCCTGTTCGCCTTTAGAGGCGTTCACATTTGGCTCTCCTTTTTCTCCTTTAGATCCTTTCAGTCCTGCCAGGCCACTGCCACCCTTCTCACCTTTTATACCCATTTCACCTGTAGAGATAAAACAAACAAGTTTTTATGGTAAATCCTTACTTTCCCACTTAGATAAAGGAATAAACAAAGTCCACCTTTCATTCCTGCCTTTCCCTGGATGCCTTGAGATCCAGGGAATCCTGTGCTTCCTGGCTCGCCTCTCTCTCCTATTTCAATATATTTGGGGAAAGACGCATCCGGTCAACACAAACTCACAATGAGGAAAATGTCTTATTTTTATCATGTAATAACCTTTATCTCCTTTAGACCCGGCAATCCCCGGTGATCCTAACGGACCAGCTTCACCTCTGGGTCCTTGTTCTCCCTTTTCTCCTGGTCTTCCTGTAACATGACATGAAGCACACTTGCTGAACTCAATGTTATCTACACTAAAGAAAACTCCATTCAATAAAAAGAACTTAGTCTCTCCAACCTTGCAGACCTGTGTCTCCTTTGAATCCCTGTGGTCCTTTCTCTGGAGGGCAGCACTCGCACACATTGAAGTAGCATTCATTGTAGTCGAGTGTGTAGTTGTCTTTGGTGATGGTGGAGGATCCGGTAGTGTCTGAGGGATAATCTATATAACCGTCTGCTGGAAGTGTTGTGCTCTCTGTGATGACCACAGGGAGACGGTCTCTTGTTTTGGTGTAGTCCACGACCCGTGCGGTGACTGTAGGCTTCACTACGTGTACCGTGGTTGGTGATACCTCTCGAGGGGGTTTCTTGGTGTATTGATACTTTGGTCTCTGAGTGGGTTTGATCGTATCATACAAGGCAAGAAAAGTCAACGCTATTACAACTACAAACATAGTGTGTGTGCGTGATCCCCCCATGTTCTATCTGTGGAAAAAACACAAGAAACGGGAACAAATTCACAGGAATTCTCCTCACATAATAAACATATGTTCTTGCGTTATGGTGACAAATGTCTGAAATATTACAAGACTGTTTTTCGAGTGTCTAGATTTAAAAGAAACAGGAATGCCATCCACTGCCATCCTCTGGAATGTGTGACACATGATCTCTTCCTGACACTGATGGATGGACAAATGCCAAGCGCAGCTCTTATAAACCAATAAAACCCTACATCTTGTTTTTGGATTATTTGCACCTGGTTTACAGCTCAGTATTTCAATCTGTGGCTGTGTAACGGAATAGTTGGTGACATTACAGATGACTATAACAGGTTCAATCTGGAAAATCTCAGTCTGTTTGGTTTTACTCCAAAAAAGCTTTTGTCCAAAAGAGCAGCGATAATCTCTTGAGTTTACTTCACTTGAGAAACAGATTATTTCATGACAGACTTCTGTATCTGTGTGGATAATACTGTCCTGAACTTCTGTTATCTTTAGTGGTTTTCATGTTGGGAAACTGAAAAAAGTTCCACCTGATTTCTGTCGATATAAGGACCCTTTAGACCCGCATAACTTTAGTTCTAAAACATTACATTTAACGTTCAACAAGTTGTTTTCTCATGTTTTAAATCTAGACATTTCTATAATGTGTTTTAAAGTTCCTCAACACAGAATCATGCAAGCAAAGAGTGAAAGTTGAGCGACTGAAGCACATGAGATATCCATCTGAAACATGAGAGGAATGGTTTCTTCAGGAGAAGAACACAGATCCTCGACCCGCTGGTGTCACTCTACCATTCAACACAAAGCCCTCAGTAGTGCTCACTTTACTGCTGGCCATGAAAAGAGAGGCGCCTCCGCCGGACCCCGCGTCTCCAAACCCTTATGGGAGCAAGAGCAGGTATAGAACACACGGGTGATATCACAGTACAACCCCTGAGCCCTGAGAGCTCTGCTGCACACAATCCAGAGCAACAGAGCGAACCACACGAGAAGAAAAGATCCTGAGAACTTCACAATCACAGATCACCAGCGTGTGTATATGATGGAGATGTGTTGCTCTGGTTTGAGAGGATTTGAGGAGGGGGGCTGATACTTGAGCTGAATGTGTCTCTAGTAACGGTTTAGACTGGTAAGCCTTTAATGGATCGCTGTGACCCTGTAAAGAAATAGAGGAGCTTTTGGACTATTCACCTGCTTTTTTCCCTTTCTATTCCTACAGGACAGAGCCAAGTACTCTTTTATACCATTGCGTGAAGAGCTCTTATCAAAAATGCTATGCAAGCCGGATTTTATCAGTCCAAATCAATATAAATGTGCTTGTTTAAAATGTACTGCAAGATCCAGGGCCGGTTTGAGTCTAAATGCGATTTATATCCTTGCCACCTATCATTATTCTTTCAATGCAATTCAACATGGCAATTCTTTGTTGAGTGGTCATTTGTGTTCAGTCTTTCAAAATCAGTGCTTTAAACTCTATGAACACTTTTGATGGCCTGGATGAACTCATGAGGCCTACATCTGCGGACACAAAAGGCTGACTGTCCATTTGCATTTATTTGTTTTATATTAACTCAGAGCATGATTCCCTTACGACATATATTGCATGTTTATAGACATAAACAAATATTTTTGGATGGATTTGTAGAAATAAAACTTTACATTTGTATTCAACAATATTGTTGTTTCATTAAAAAATGATTGTTTAACATGTTCAGACCATTTTAACAGAATAAACTGTAGGTTTACGGAATGTATTGTTCCAGTTAAAAACTATTCAAATGGATTTAGAGGGTTGTGTGAAGGAGCTCTTCATATAAAACAAAACTTGAGCAAAATACATATCCGTGTATGCTTGTTTGCCTTTATTAGTTTATAGAATTGTACATGAATGTCAAAGTGTGTAGGAAGAGTTCATTTGCAAACATAAATCTCTTTTTTAATCAGGTTTTTATTCTCTATTTTACCTGATGTAGTTCAAACTGCAGTTGCTCTTAATGAAATAATATGTACTCAAAAATAAAATGTTAAATAAATAAATAAAAAAACACAGTAACATGAAATGATGAGAAATGTATTTTTATAAATCTGTTTTTTCAAAAAATATCTTTCAAATAAAAAAAAATGTTAAGCCTCAGGAAAATAAAAGTTTTTTCTCTTAAAATGATCGGAATCATTGATCAAATGTAAACATGTACATTCTTGATAAATAGATATGCCATCAGCACCGCATCATCCAATACAAACATGATATCATGAAAAAATATTTACCGGACAGCAGCTCTTGTCCTGACTCCTGATGAAGTTTAACACACAGACGACAGGAAGTGAATGAAGGTCTAGATCGGATCAGATCTGAACATATCAAGCCATACCTGTGTGTGTGTGTGTGTGTGTGCGCGTGATACACACATCTTACAGCACAGATGGGAGGGGGTGTACTATGGTTCTGGCCCAGTGCTTCTCAGTCTCCGTCACCCAGACTGAACTTGAACAAAGTGCTGGGCAGTGGTGTTACCAGAACTGACCCAGAAACCTGACCCGGCCCGCAGAACACTGTGCACTTTATTCACCTAATCATCCTTCTCATTTACTCTCATTTCACGCTTGAATTTGACTGCTGGGAATCAAAGAATCACTAACTGTTACCCTATTAGTCCTAAATATGTGCTCA